>JBBPBX010020708.1:8453-41676 GCA_038048925.1 Garcialebias charrua | reverse complement strand
AACACTGGCTAATGTGTATATTTTCTTTGGGATAGGTCATTGTCGTTAAGAAACAAACAAAACACTAAATTGTTCAAATGAAACTTGTGAGTATAAAAAGAGACCACTGATTCAATACCAAAAGTTGTTTTGTCCTTCCCTAATTAATGATGATGGAAAATGCTCTGTGTTGGTCCTGATGGATCTTAGTGCTGCCTTTGATACTGTTGACCATGCAATCTTATTAAACAGGCTGAAAGTTCTGGCTGGTATTTCTGGCTCAGCTTTGGACTGGGTCACATCATACCTCTCTCACATAACTTTATGCATCAAGACAGATAGGTTCTCCTCTGACTATGCCCCCTTAAATTGTGGGGTGCCACACGGTTCAGTTCTGGGTCCACTTTTGTTTTCCTTTTATATTATCCCACTTGCCAGCATTATTCAATCCTTTTCTGATATTTATTTCCATGTTTATGCTGATGATATTCAGTTGTATTTTTCATTTAGACCACACCAGTTGGACATGTTAGCCATCCTTGTCCAATGCTTGTCCTATATAAGTGACTGGCACACCAGTAACTTTTTGGTTTTAAACACAAGTAAGACAGAGACTTTGATTTCTGCTCCCAGTCACCTTCACTCAAAAATCAATCAGAAAATTATCTCTTTCTGCCCAGCAGCCAAAGCAAAAGTAAAAAATCTGAAAGTTATGCACCATAACTCATGTTCCCTGAAGGAAGGGAACGAGGTGCAACACAATTGCTATGGGAATCAGCGCCTCCACGCGGTTACTTGAAGTAATACACTCACGCCTTTACGGCTACGGCGTCAGAATCGCGCCAGAGGCCCCGTCCTCTGGATATTTTAGCGGCTGATGCCCATCCATCTTTCTCTAAAATGCACTTCACCAAGCTTTCAGCATTGAAAGGGTCAGATGTGTTGCACCTCGTTCCCTTCCTTCAGGGAACATGAGTTATGGTGCATAACTTTCAGTTCCCTTTCAGTCGGTCTCTCTGTGCAACACAATTGCTATGGGAACGTAATTCATTCACGCCCTTGAAATGCTCAGCAAAATGCATGTGAGAACATCTGCCTTAATACGGCAGGCATTTCCCAGCCGCTCTCCACAAGGTATGTAGAGAGCACAGCCTGAGAAGAAAAATGCCACATGTAGAAACATCAGCCTGATGTTACCACTGGGTACATAGATGAAAACACCAGCTAGAGACAGCATAAGTGTCCTCTGCTAGTGTGATTACTCATCATCTCCTTTTTCCCTGGAAATCTTGAGAAGCAGGAGGAAACGAGCAAGGGACCTATTACGTCACTGGCAATCAGATGGCAATGTGGAGGTAGAAAACCCAGTTCAAGCACAGGGTAACCTTCCAGGTCCCCAGGGAAAGAAAATATGTACAAGGGGCACGCACGAGTCCCTCATCTGCTTCTTGAACAGACAACTACTAGGACTGTCAAAGATGTCCATCCTGATGTTGGAGAACTGTCAGAGGAGAGGGGAACCCTTCCACTGAAGCATCTCCCAAGTAAACATAAACAGCAAGGTCGTCCTTTGTGTATGCTGTTGTTGTTGTTGGAACAAAGACAATCAGGCCTTAGGCCCTCAGTCATTTCCTTTCAGTGGCCAGGCTGAAGGCTGCCACAGCTTTGGACATGAAGCTGCACACGTGCCTGAGTCAGCAGGTCTCTGTAAGAAGGCAACTGCCATGGTATCCCTGAACAATGAGAAGTAGAGGTCACATTGTGAGCTGGCTCCTCATGGGAACAAGTCCATCGAGGTTCTTCCAAACCGTGACCAGATCTGATCCACGACTCGTGGGTTCAGTCTTCATTCTGATTCCAAAAGAGACACTCTTGAGAGGGCATTCGCTCCATAACTCAGTTCACTCGGGACATGAGTCGCCCTGAGTGACAATAATCCTGGAGCGTACCATGTGAGCATCCTTTGTGTCGGGCTGAGGAGGGCTTGGGATCTCGTCCCCCCTTCCCAGTCAACGAAGGACACCGTGGTTTTATTATCTGATTACACCAGGACGTGCTGTCCCGTAATCAGACCTTTACCAAAGAAGTATTTTTCTGACAGGAATACGGCCAACAACTCTAGGAAGTTGATGTACAATCTTGCTTCCTACTCATTCCAGAGGCCTCGGGCATTCTGATTTCTGTAGAATCCCCATCCTGTTTCCAGGGTGTCCGTCATGTTGACCACACGGGATGACACCCTACCTTACTGGACCCTTTCCGTGAACACAGACAGGTCCCTCCAAGGTTCCGGGGCCCTCAAGCACGTTGAAATAATTCTAAACTTTCCTGCTCAACCAGACGGGGGCAGGTCGTTTTTGTTGGTTTAGCCATATATGCAGGGCCAGCATCTTCAGCAATGGGTATGGCAGGGTATGGCTCCCGCCAAGAGGCCTAAAAGGCATTGGCACATTTACAGGGGAATCCGTTGATTAAGTTTAAACTTTGCCAGGCAACGGCGAATCGAGGAAACACGTTCCTCAGAGCCATGCCCTGTACCGGATGGTGTAGACATGCACTCCCATAAATACGGTAATCCGTGATGTGGTCAGGTCACTCGACAAAAGTGAGAGACTCCAGGTGAGAGATCATCCTGCAGGAGTGTGACTGGGCCTGTATTCTGCTTCCGGCCAGAAAACAGGAGGTCATCCAGGTAGTTCATAATCCTGACTCTTTGATTCCTAAGAGGGGTCAGGGTTGCATCCAGACATTTAGTAAATGTACGAGGAGCAGTCTACAAACCGAAGGGTAAGATTTTGCATTCATAAGCTTTCCCCTTGAAGGTAAACTGGAGGAATTTCCTGTGCCTCCTCTAGACGCCCACATGGAAATAGGCGTCTTTCAAATCCACTGTACATGCGTAGTCTCCAGGTCTCACTGACTGGGGGACCTGCCGCAGTGTCAACATTGTGAAATTGAAAAATTCTTGTTCTCTTGCCCAGAGTCCTGAGATCCAGGACCGGTCTCAGGGATTCATCTCTTTTGTGCACCAGGAAGAGCTTGCAACACTGACCGGAGCATGGTTTATGCTCCGGAACAATATTTATTACTCATTTCTGCAACATCGTTGACGCTTCCTCCCTCAGCATGTGCGTGCGTGCTGGGTTAATGTCCGAACGCAGCATCCCCAAGAAAAAAAGTGTGTGTGTGTGTGTGGAGGGGGGGGGGGTCCCTTGACGAACTGTAACTTGAGCCCACAACGTATCCGTTGTGATGACCTGTTCGTTTGTCCGACACGCCCTCCAGGTCTGCATGTGCACCATGAGCCTGGGAGGGATGTCTAGCTGCTGCTTGTCATGTTTGAGTGCAGGAGGGGTGGCCTTCGACCCCTCTCGCATACTCTGGAGCAGGCTGGCCTGCCTAACAGAAGATATTGCGAGATCTGACTGTCTCAGGCAGAGCTCGTGTACCTTGCTACGGTTCATAGTTTGACCACGTGGTTTGTGTTTTATGAAAGTGGGACTCGAGACAAGAACCAGGGTAGTCTGTGCTCTGGTACGTTGATTCTTGTATATACATGAAACAGTGTTTGTTTCTTATTACACATACAGTAGACAAGTTATGTTTGGTGCACACGCACATACCACCAGCTCCTTGTAGCGTTTTACAAGTGAAGTCTGGGCTCAAAAGGTCAGGTTCCCGTACTGCGTGAGCAGGCAAACCTGAAGCCCTGTTCCCATTTTGGGACCAGGACGCATTCAATAGTCTGAGATTTTATTGTCGTGTATGGATGGCAATTTCTCTTTATTACACAAGGGTCTGAGTGTTCTTGTGTGTTTAAACGTTCTGAACCAACTAGTCTGTGCTTCTTAAACACAGGTACTGGTGGTAAAAATTCGGCATTTTCTCTCCTTATGTGAGTGAGAGCGCCTGTAATGGTGCAGGGGCATCTCAGACTTTCCTTTTCTTTTTGTTGGTGGCCCCTTACAGCTCCTGTAGCTTTTCTGCCTGGTGGGCCTGCAACACCGAGGCCACTTGTCCTTGTCCATCCCACCAGGGCCCCTCGGGCCCTGACATGGTTAACGTCAGAGAGTCATCCATAGCCTCATGGGTGGATAAGCTCTCAACGTCACGATGTTTCGTCGTAGGCATAGTAAAACTACCAGGTAGCGCAGCTGAACAGGTAGCTGAAATTCCTCCTCCTGGACTGTGCTGGACAGAGAGTCTCCTTGTTAACCGGGGCTAAACGTGGAGGTACTCGTGAGCCCGCTAGCGGTGCTAAGACGGGCCCCCAAGCAGCGTAGCATCGGTAAAAAACACTTAGTTATGCGATGAATTCTACCGTTGATTCGGCCGGACAGGATAGTGAGACAGGCAAAATATGAGAAGGCTAGCTAGCAAGCTAGGACAAGCATTTTCACATACCTAACGATGGAGTCCTTTATTGTCTACTCGTAGCCACGCTAATCGTGTTAGCAACGCTGTCGTCCACCCGTGTTGTTGTGGGTGCTCCTGGTTAGCCATGCTAACCGTGGGAGCTAGCCATATAGCAGCAGGGTTACTCCATTTCCACTCTCCTTTCTCCGGGGTCATCCGCGAGAAAAACTTTGAATGTCCTTGCGTGTAGCATCCCTGAGCAGACCGGACAGGCCTCGTGGGTGTCCGTTGCTGAAAAAAAGGGGGTAGCCAGATCCGCTGAAGCAGGTTCGGGAGCCGGAGCTCACAGCCTGCCATAGTTGCTCGTCTGAGGACGTCCTCTCGCTGAGTTGCTCGCGGCTTCTGGCCTGTTAGCTTCGTTAGCTTAGCAGGTAGCGTGCCTTGCAGTTAGCGTTTGCTAACCGAGCAATAGAAAAGCAAAAGAGAAAAGGCACGGGAGCTGGGGCTCACTGGCCTGCTGGTCTTCTTTGAGTTTTGTATTTTCGCATTTACTTCTCGGGAGCCATGGCTAAGAATAGTTGAGCTCGTTAACAATGCTAACGTCATCCGGAGACGTCTCCCTTCTCGTGTCGCTTTCGCCGGCTAGCCTACATGTTAGCAGGGCAGCGGTATCGCGCAGTCAGCGCCCGAGCGAAGCGGTCTGTCGAGAGAGGAGAAGAAAACTTCGGGGTGAAGGAAAAATGTGCCGGACCAGCTTTCGCTAGCCCAGCAGTCCGCAGGAAAATATTCTCTGTATGCTCTGTGTAGGGAGCAAGCTCACCTCTGGTCGACCGATGAAAATACAGAGAAGATCCGAGAAGAGTGTTTCAGGTTTAAGCGAGGTGAAGGGCAATAAGAGAAAGATGGACGGGCATCAGCCGCTTAAATATCCAGAGGGCGGGGCCTCTGGCGCGACGCTGAAGCTGTAGCCGTAAAGGCGTGAGTGTATTACTTCAGGTAACCGCACGGAGGCGCTGATTCCCATAGCAATTGTGTTGCACCGATAGACCGACTGAAAGGGAACTATGGGTCACATTTGAATCATAATTAGGTTTAGAGTCTCACATTAGGACTATTTCCCATTCTTGTTTCTTTCATTTCAATTACTGGATTTATTAATGAAGGAGTTTGTAAAGATTCATAACTGGTTTAGACTCAACAAATTATCATTAAATTTGGATAAAACATACTACATGATATTTAGCAATAAAAATAAATCAATAGACATTCCATTTTTTATCGATGATTCAGAAATACGCAGAGTCAATGAGGTAAAATTCTTGGGTGTTATTATTGATGATAATTTATCATGGAAACAACATATAAATTTAGTTAAAACAAAAATATCTAAATCAATTGCAGTACTTTATAGGGTTCGATATCTACTAAATGATAAATCTTTGTATCTGTTATATAATTCATTGATTGTCCCACATTTGATTTATTGTGTAAGTGTATGGGGAAAAGCATGCAAAAGCAATACAATGCCTATTTTTATTATGCAAAAAAAGATTGTGAGAATTATAACCAGAAATCATTATTGTCACCCTTCTGGTATATTATTTTCTCAAATGAAGCTACTAAAATTCTATGATTTGGTCGATTACAACATTTTGTTACTTATGTATAGAGCACATAATAATATACTACCATCAAATATTCAAAGTTTTTTTTTGAAAAGAACAAGCTGTTACAATCTTAAGGGTAAAGATGTGTTTGTTAAACCACAGTTCAGAACAAGTTTGAAGGGAAGAACTACAGTACCACAAGGCGTAACATTGTGGAATAATTTAATGCCAGTATTTAAAGAAGCTAAATCAATTTCTGTATTTAAGAAAATTGTCAAAGTTGAATTGTTAAACAAATATGATTGAATGTAACTGAGTAAGCCATATATTGTTGGCTAAATGAGTTATTTACTTATTTTGTTATTAGAGAGCAATAGTTTGTATTAGATAGATAGGAGCAGATTTAATAAGATATTTTCTTCATCTGCTACCTTTTCATTTTACACCTTATATATTTTTTATTCTTTTCATTTGCTTGTCATTTGTTGTATCACATTTTGTAAAATGAATAAACTTAATAAAAAAAAATAAAAAAATAAAAAAAATTACATGTCTTTACGTGAGTGCAGTTACAGTGTGCGCTCTCAGGACATGATCACCTGCAGTGTTCCGTCAGTGAGGACTGAACTTGGAAAAAGGGCCTTCTCCTATTATGCTCCTGCTTCCTGGAATATCTTACAAAAAAATTTAAAGCTCTCGGCCTTGACCTTTCTAAATGGTTTTAAGAATCTGTTGGAATCCTGGCAAAAACCAATGCAGATATGTTCTTGTTTTTGATTGTATACATCTATCTTATAATGTTTTGCTAGTTTTTGATTATTTGTTTAAAAAAAAATCTGTATTTCTCTCTTGTGTTTTTCTATTGTTTATTGTTTAAGGAAATTCTACCATTGCTGTTCATCATTCTTTAGTTTGTAGCAGGTCGCTCTTGTAAATGAGTCCACAAGGCTCAAAGAGATGTACCTGACTAAATAAAGGTTGAATGAATTTAAGAAACATTTCTAAAATATGACCTATGGTCTCCGGAGTTGACCTAGAGAAAATTATTCACGCTTTTGTGTCATTGCGTCTGGACTACTGTAATGCCCTTTTTATTTGCCTGGACAAGTCTTCTGTATCAAGCCTACAAGTGATTCAGAATGCAGCAGCCAGACTTCTCACCAAATCCAGTAAATACTGCCACATCACTCCAGTTCTATATTCACTTCACTGGCTCCCAGTCGAGTTTAGAATCCATTTTAAAGTTCTTGTGCTCACGTACAGAGCTTTAAATGGCCAGGCTCCTGTGTATATTTGTCAGCTTTTAACTAAATACTCTGCTGCTTGTGGCCTTAGTTCCCAGACACATAACTTATTGGATGTTCCACGTACGCTGTTGAAAACTAAAGGGGGCAGGGCCTTTCAGTCAGTGGCCCTAAGGCTATGGAACAGTTTGCCCCTGCAGCTTCGTTTTGCTGACTCTGTTGAGGTTTTTAAAAAGCAACTGAAAACACTTTTATTCTCTCAGGCTTTTATGCCTGAATATATTCTTTGTATATTATATATACATATTTACGTATACATATATACGTATATTTTTAGCGTTGATTTTTATTGTACAGCACTTTGTGATTTTATGTCTGTGATAAGCCATCTATAAATAAACTTTACTTACTTACTTACTTACTTACTTACTTAATCACACATATCAACCAGAAAAGCAGGAGATTTCAGTTAGTTTTTTTATGCATTAACACCAACCTGGCAGGCACTTTACTTTCTGCTTCTCTGTGGCAGTGTGCCCATCTCTAATTTGTCATGTGGCTTAAATTTGGTTTTAAAATCCACTTAAGAAATCTAGAACAAATGGCGCACCAACAGTGATGACAGCAAAAATAGAAATTAATTCAAAGACGTACTCCAGCTGCCGGCAAGGATATATGATCAACACCTGCACAAAAGGACACAACTCCTCAGTTAAAGGAAGTGCAGAAAGATAATAAGAAAGGAACACTGCAATGATCCTTTTCACCCAACACCAAGAAAGATGAGCAATAACGTAATTACGTGTGCATGTGTGTGTGTGTGTGTGTGTGTGGGGGGGGGGGGTACATGTTTGCTATCTGTAGTTTGTTTGTTTCATTTAAAACAAAAAAGTGTTCTCTTCTTCAACTAATTTTAGCAAAGTCTTGCAGCACTCAACATTTAAACAGCATTTTCAATGAAAATTCCTTTTTTAAGTCAAGCCTATTCAACATGTCTGCCTTAACCAATTGACACAACTCTTTGCTTTGTCAGTATAATAGATATGGAGCTATGTAATGTTTAAGTTATCCCAAATCACCTATTGTAAGTGTTAACAGCTCCCACAAGACATTTATTTAAAATATGGTATGCAGTGTAACGTGAGTACATGAAATGCATTCTTTCAAATAGTTAGTTTTATTATTTTAATGCCTAATATTGCCATTACTGAGCCTCTTATGAGTTCTGCTTGGAGTATGTAATGGCTTTGTGTAGTTTGTTTTAGGTTTTGACTCTACTGCTGTTTAATAGAAGGAATTGCGCTTAAAGGGAGCTATTGTTGTAATAATTTGCACGAGCAAACCAATTTTAACGTTAAATAAACTCTAACGTTAACTTTAACGTCTAATATAAGACAAAGGTTAAACGTGGACTATTGACTTGCCTGACTGGAGTCGTCTTGTGGACCAGATTGCTATTTTTCAGCGGGTCTAGGGCCCCAGTGCTCGGGTGCCGGACTCGGGCGCTGTGACCGCGGAAACACGACTGGAGCACGATTGCAGCTGGAGCACGACGGCTACTGGAGCATGACTGAAGAACGACTGCCGTCCCGGGGTCGGCGAGCCTCCTGACTACGCCTTGGACTTCGGCTAACTAGCAGTGAGCTAACCGCTCAGCTAGCTCCTCCGAACAGAGGGACCGGCGGACTGGTGAGCCCCTTGACCAGGCCTTGGCCTTCGGCGAGCTAGCGTGGAGCTAGTGTGGAGCTAAAACGTTAAGCTTCCCCCACCGAGCTAAGGGAGCGGCGGTGGTGTGGCAGCTGTGTGGACGCTCGGCTGACTATCCGCGGAGCTAACAGTTAAACTAGCTCCATCGAGCAAAGGGGACGGCTGTGGTGCAGCTGCCGCGAGGATGTTCTCCTGCGGTTGGACCTGCTCTACACGGCCGTAGCGGAAGCGGGTTTGTCGAGCTTGGCTGTCCCGCCATCAGTGTGTGCGACTGTTAGCTGTAAGCTGATTCATTCACCCCAGTAAGAGGCACTTTGCTGAAATATGGCTGGTAAATCAAGAAGAGACAAACAAGCTCTTAGTGAAACTAACTCAGGAGATGTTGATGACATTAAGAAATCATTAAATTTCATGAGCTCCGAACTCGTGAAGATAACATCACAGCAGAAGGAGCAGCAGAAGCTCCTCACGAGCTTGGTTGATGAAATAAAACAACTGAAATCGCAACTGAGTCTTAAGGATAAAAAAATTATCGAATTAGAGGAAAAAATCGATGTCTTGGAACAAAATTCAAGACAAGAAAATATAATAATAACTGGACTGGAAATCAAAAATCGATTATATTCCAAGGTAACAGCAAACGAGGAGATAACCGAAGACTCATCACCCCAAGAAATGAGAACTCTTGAAGAACAGGTGGTGTCGTTCCTGCAGGACAAAGACAACGACATCGCTGATGAGGACATTTCCATATGTCACACTCTTCCTAGTAAAAAAGGAACATCCAAGCCAGTAATTGTGGTTAGGTTGATTTCAAGAAAGATAAGAAATAAAATAATTATGCAAGCCAAAAAATTAAAAGGAACGAATGTGTACATAAATGAACATCTGACAAAAAAAAATGGAATGATTGCAAGGGAAGCAAAACAATTAAAAAAGCAAAACAAAATTGTTTCCACATGGACGAGAAATGGCAGAATATGGATTAAAGTGCATGATGGCTCACAACCAAAAATAGTGAAAGACTTAATTGACTTGGAAAACATTTAGAACTGAGATGGAGTTGATTAACCTTGATCTAGTAACATTTCAAAACAACATCTACATAACAAAGATTATGATGAAGATATACACAAATTATGATAGAATTTAAGAAATCAGAATTTAAAATTTATGATATTGAAGATGAAACAGATAAAAATTTATTTCCAGCTTCAACTGAAATCAAATTCATAACTCCGAATCAGTTTAATGACATGAAAATCACAAATGATGGTCTTTCAATTGTTCATTTCAATTGCAGAAGTTTGAATGCCAATATAACCAAGATAACAGATTATTTAAACAACTTCAATAAAACTTTCACAATAATTGCATTATCAGAAACATGGTTAACCGATGATAACATAAATATTGCTCATATCAGAATCAGAATCAGGTTTATTGGCCAAGTATGTTGACACACACAAGGAATTTGTTTCCGGCTGTTCGTGTCTCTCTAGAAAGTGTCTCTCTAAAAATGCTAAAAACTATACAGATACTTTACATAAAAAAACGTACAAATAATACACAAAATACAGAAGGATTCACATCACATGGGGGTTGTGAATGGGTTGGGGGTCACGCTGATGGATGTCTGATGATCAGCTGTTGATGATGGTGATGGCCTGGGGGAAGAAACTGTTTTTGTGTCTGGCAGTCTTAGTGGACAGAGATCTGTAGCGTCTGCCAGACGGGAGGAGTTGGAACATGTTGTGACCCGGGTGTGTGGAGTCTGTGATGATTTTTCCAGCCCGTTTCCTGGTTCTTGC
The DNA here is from genome assembly GCA_038048925.1 of Garcialebias charrua. NCBI lineage: Eukaryota > Metazoa > Chordata > Actinopteri > Cyprinodontiformes > Rivulidae > Garcialebias > Garcialebias charrua. The sequence continues at coordinate 30,972 of JBBPBX010020708.1, read as the reverse complement.
GTGGTACAAGTCCTGAATGGAGGGCAGTGAAGCCCCAATGACTTTCTCAGCTGTCCTCACTGTTCGCTGCAGCCTGTTCCTGTCCTGCCTTGTGGCTGCTCCAAACCAGACTGTGATGGATGTACACAGGATGGACTCAATGACTGCAGTGTAGAACTGGATCAGCAGCTCCTGAGGCAGGTCCAGCTTCCTCAACTGGCGTAGGAAGTACAGTCTCTGCTGGGCCTTTTTGAGGATGGAGGTGATGTTGTGCTCCCACTTCAGGTCATGTGAGATGGTGGTTCCCAGGAACCTGAAGGACTCTACCGTAGACACGGGGCTGTTGAAGATTTTGAGGGGCAGCAGTTCTGGGGGGTGTCTCCTGAAGTCCACTCTCATCTCTACTGTCTTCAGTGTGTTCAGCTCCAGTTTGTTCAGGCTGCACCAGGACATCAGTCGTTCCACCTCCTGTCGGTACGCAGACTCGTTGTCATCACTGATAAGTCCAATGACTGTAGTGTCATCTGCGAACTTCAGGAGTTTAACAGACGGGTCATTAGAGGTGCAGTCATTGGTGTATAGAGAGAAGAGCAGTGGAGAGAGCACACAACCCTGAGGGGCACCAATGCTGATGGACTGTGAGGAGGACATGATTTTCCCCAACTGCACCTGCTGCGTCCTGCCTGTTAGGAAGCTGGTGATCCACTGACACATGGCAGGAGAAACAGTGAGCTGGGAGAGTTTGGTGGAGAGAATGTCTGGGACAATGGTGTTAAATGCTGAACTAAAATCAAGAAACAGGATTCTTGCATAAGTCCCCGGGTGGTCTAGATGTTGCAGGATGAAATGCAGTCCCATGTTGACTGCATCATCCACTGACCTATTTGCCCGGTAGGCAAACTGCAGGGGGTCTAGCAGATGTCCAGTGATGTCCTTCAGGTGGGTCAGGACCAGCCGTTCAAAGGACTTCATGACCACAGATGTTAGGGCGATGGGCCTGTAGTCATTTAGTCCTGTGATGGAGGTTTTCTTGGGGACTGGAATGATGGTGGAGCGTTTGAAGCAGGAAGGGACTTCACACAGCTCCAGAGATTTGTTGAATATATTTGTGAAGATTGGAGCCAGTTGTTCAGCACAGATCTTAAGGTAGGAAGGTGAGACACCATCTGGTCCTGGTGCTTTTCTGATCTTTTGTTTCTGGAACAATCGGCTCACATCAGCTTCACATATCTGGAGTGCAACTTGAGTGGTGGGGGGAGGGAGAGACAGAGGGGGTGTTGATGGAGGAGTGATGTTAGATGCTGCTGTGGGTTGTGGAGGTGTGAATGTCTTCTTCTCAAATCTACAATAGAAGCTGTTCAGGTCGTCAGCAAGGGCTTTGTTTGCCTCTGCAGCGGGGGATGGTCTTCTGTAGTTTGTGATCTGCTGGAGGCCTTGCCACACTGAACCAGGGTCGTTGGCTGAGAGCTGACTTCTCATCTTTTCAGAGTAGCATTTTTTAGCCACTCTGATCTCCCTGGTCAATGCGTTCCTGGTCTTTTTGTACAGAGCTCTGTCCCCGCTCCTGTAGGCCTCTGCTTTAGCCTGACGAAGCTGGCTGAGCTTGTTTGTGAACCATGGCTTGTTATTGCCAAATGAGCGGAAGGTTTTTGTTGGAACACAGAGATCTTCACAAAAACTAATGTAGGATGTGACAGTGTCAGTCACATCATCCAGGTTGTCCGTAGCAGCTTCAAAAACACTCCAGTCAGTGCAGTCAAAGCAGTCCTGTAGGTCTTGTTTTGCTTCTCTGGTCCACTTTTTCACTGTTTTCACTACAGGCTTTACAGTTTTCAGTTTCTGCCTGTAGGTTGGAATAAGATGAACCAAACAGTGGTCAGAGTGACCCAAGGCTGCATGAGGAACAGAGCGATAGGCATCTTTCAGGACAGTGTAGCAGTGATCCAGCGTGTTGTTATCCCTGGTTGGACAATTAACATGTTGTTTATATTTTGGAAGCTCGTGGCTAAGTTTAGCTCTGTTAAAGTCACCAAGTATGATGAAAAGTGAATCTGGATGTTTTAGTTCCAGTGCAGTTATTTGTTCAGTCAGGTTTTGCAGTGCATCGCTCACACAGGCTTGAGGTGGAATATAAACACCGACCAGAATGAATGAGGAAAACTCCCTCGGTGAATAAAAAGGTTTACAGTTGATAAACAGAGTCTCTAAGTTGGAGCTGCAGTGTTTGTTCAGCACTGAGACATCTGAGCACCAACCTTCGTTTATATAGAAACATATTCCACCGCCTCTGGCCTTTCCCGACAGCTCCGTGATACGGTCCGCTCTGTGAAGATGAAAGCCGGGCAGATGCAGCGCGCTGTCCGGGATGAGCTCGCTGAGCCAGGTTTCAGTGAAGCAGAGAGCAGCCAAGCGTGAGAATCGTTTAGTCTTGTTGAGGAGAAGCAGTTCATCCATTTTGTTGTGAAGAGAGCGGAGGTTCGCTAGATGAATCGCCGGGAGAGCTGTTCTAAATCCTCGCTGGCGGAGCTTCACATCCACACCGGCACGCGTCCCCCGCCTGCGTCCCTTGCGTACTCTCCACAGAGCTGCTGCTCCTCCAACTATTAACTCCAGAAAACTTTCTGTGCTCTCGAAGACTGGCGAAAAACTTCCAGAAGTGAACTGTCTAATGTTCAGCAGTTGTTCTCTGGAGTAGGTAAGTGGGTTTGAGTTGCAAAAAGCACACTAAACAAGCAAAAACACACATAATACTAGAGAGCGCTGTGCCGAGGCAGCCACTCATGGCGCCATGGTAACGGAACTATATAGAGGGATACGAATTATTTTATATGAATAGAATTAAGAAAAAAGGTGGTGGGGTTGCCTTATTTGTTAGTAATGCCCTAAAATGTAGATTAAAAAGTGACATGTCCTTAGTGGTGGATAATTTGATGGAAATAATAACTACAGTATTGAAATTGTAAATGAGATAGACAGAAACCTCACAATAAGCTGCGCTTATCGATCGCCTGGTTCAAATATTGAATGTTTTACTGAAAAAATCACGGAGTTACTAGCTAAAAATAGTAACAAACCTATCTTTCTGTGTGGTAACTTCAATATTGACCTGGGAAACAAGGCAAATTCAGATAACATTACTGAATTTATAAATTCAATGTATAGTTTTAACTTATTTCCATTGATATTAAACCCTACTAGGATAACAACGTGTAGTTCTACAATAATTGACAATATTTTCACAAATTTATCAAAGGATAACTTAAATAGTGGTATTATGTTAGCTGACATGAGTGATCATTTACCAATTTTCACCGTTTACAATAAAGAAGCCAGTAAAACAAAACTAACTCATAAAAAAGCAATTAAAAAAACAATAATAAATACATCAAAAAAAGCTTTGGATAGATTAAAGGTTGATTTAATTAACCAAGAATGGAATGATGTATATGTAACAGATGTTAATAAATCATATGATGAGTTTATAAACATCTTGAATGGCTTGTACAAAAAAAATTGTGTACTAAATACCAATACAGTATGAGGAAACGTACCATGGACCAACCATGGATGACGACAGGTCTAAGAAATGCTTGTAAAAAAAGAATTACCTGTATTCTTGTTTTCTAAAATGCAGGACTCCAGAGATGGAATATAAATACAAAAAATATAAGAATAAACTACTAGCAATTATAAAGAAACAAAAAAGGATTACTATAGTGGACTCCTACATAAAACAAATGGAGATGTGAAAGGTACTTGGAAAGTACTAAATAGTGTTTTGAATAAACAAAACACCAAATCCAGCTTGCCACAGTATTTTAAGAAAAACAATATTGATATAAATGATGCAGATTCTATTGCAAACTAATTTAATAACTACTTTGTGAACGTGGGACCAGACCTTGCCAACAATATTCCACAAGTTGACGTAAATGTGAAATATCAAGTCGATGGTTGTGTTGAAACAATGTTTCTTCACAAAATTAATAAAGACGAAATATTGAAGGTGGTTGATAATTTTTCAGAAAAGAGATCTAGGGACTGGATTGATATGGATATGGCGGTTGTTAAATCCATAATAACTCAAGTAATAGAACCCTTTACTTATATATGCTATCTGTCCCTATCAGAGGGTATATTCCCAGATAACATGAAGGTAGCAAAGGTTATCCCTATCTTTAAAAATGGTGACAAAAGTGCTTTTGAAAATTGTAGACCAATATCGTTATTACCACAATTCTCCAAAATTTTAGAAAAACTTTTTGCAAATCGATTGGGAAAATTTCTTACCAAAAATCACATATTGAGTGATAGCCAATACGGATTTAGATCCAAACATTCCACATCCATGGCCCTAACTGAATTAACCGAAAAAAATCACCATAGCCATCGACAAAAAACAACACTGTATAAATCTGTTTATTGATTTAAGAAAGTTTTGACACAATTGATCATACCATCCTTACTGATAAACTGACCAGATATGGTATTTGAGGACGAGCACTTCAGTGGGTTTCTAGTTATTGAAGGATAAATCACAGTTATATACGTTATTATGATTAAACCTATACTACAAGTGTTCTCATTCACAACTGTGTTTCATGTAATCACAAAGATTTTACACAATCATGCTTAGGTGTGCACGTATTAATCTTACCGGAGCAGTCAGATGTGCTGAAAGCAGATCTGGAGTCATGAAACAGCTCTTTGAGGCCAAACTCTGTATCTAACACATTCCTAGGGGATGGGCACGTAATTGGCAGATCTAAGAGCAGGTACATTTATATTATAGCATACACATCAGGAATACACTTAGTGCATGACACAGAATGTTCAAAGGATAAATATAAATGTAAACAGAGCAAATTAGACTCGTTTGAATCTAAACTCTTCTTAAACTCAAACAAAGAGGCACACACACACAAATCTAAAGCAGGTCACCAGCAGAGACCTTGGGCCTGCTATAAATCTCAGTTGCTCAGGCAACCATCCTTATCAGGAGGCTGGCCAATGAGACAACAGGAGAAGCCCAAAACATTTTATGATATCACATACCAAGGCAGCAGGGTGATGTGGCATTCTGGAGACGACTTCGACGCGACAGGTCTGCTCTTCCTGAATCTCTGGTCCGTGTGCACACAGATCTAGAAATAAATGCCATAATGTCTGCTTAATCTGTAACATGTATCTTTTCAATAAATTCTATTTTCCTCAAGAGACGCCTGGCTCATTTGAACACCCAAACTGATTCCTTCAGTTCTGGTGACCAGTTGACGTGATGACCCAGGTGCTGCTGAGGTAGGCGAGCAGAACTTCGTGGACTGAGTGCAGTGGGCCCAAAACAACAGAAAGGTGAGTTGAACCATGAATTATTCAAAACAACAATTTGGCCTAATATCCAAATTTACTGCACTGTAGGTACACGAGAGTCTCTCGCGATAAAGGACTCTTGTTAAGATAAAATAAACAATTTGGTTTGTAAGAAGTTGTTCACTGACGTTGGTTTCAGTTTAAGCAGACGAGTGCCGGTTCGGTTCGGTCGGGACCAGTGGGCCACGGCCCCCTCCCCGTCCGAGTGCGGCAGAGGAGCGCGTGTGGGAGACGCGCACGTCTGATTAAATTAATCATGAGGCGATCGAACGTTGTGGTTCTAATTACTTACTTTTGGGGGGTAAGCGTTTTCTGTTCAGGCCGTGAGTAGCCGTTTGTGACCGCTTGTTTCACGTGGGGCGGATCCGTTCGCCGCGTGAGTAGCGGAAGTCACAAAGACTTGTTTCACTGTCTTGTTTAGAAAAATGTTTCCGGTGCGTTCGATCCTTTGAGTAGCTGGTTAGGCCTTCCAACTTGTTTCGCGTGCGTGCGTTTAGAGCTCCTTTGTGGGGTTTGATGCGGGCGTTCGTGAGTAGTTGGACCGTTGCAGCTTGTTTTGGAGGTCGCTACGTATCCGATGCTCGGCGTCGAGGGTTCGCCGGAAGTCACACGTGAGGTGAAAACTACATCTCCCAGAGTGCCCTACGGTAGAGTTGCAAACTAACGTAGTTGGAAACACGCTGGGGGATGTGACCGCAGAGGTCTGAAAAAATAAAAGAGAAAAAGCACCCCAAGAGAGGGTGCATGATTGGGTCTTGTGTTTAATTCGTTTTAAAATACTTTGCGTCACATTTCTTTATGTTTTTTAATATAAATCATCATTTTAGGGCAAAGAGATCTCATTTAGATTCAAATTAGGAGTTTTTAATTGTTTGTTAAATGTTGGTGTGGACTCAGATGTATGTGTTTAATGTAGTCTTCATGTGAGTGGTGTGTGGTGTTGCCATAATTTTGCCCGCCAGAGGGAGCTGTTGTTTAACATAGAAATAAGCCTGAACACAGAGGTTTTCACCTCAGATTTTTTTCAGACTTTTTACTGTGTTTTTACAATAGAACTCAGTGCATGGGAGAAACGGCTGGGGAATAAAGCATTTGGGTGAATGTTGTGAGAAGGCAATTATGGCACACATTAAGGAGAAGCGGGACCAACAACAAGAATCTTTACAGGACCAATTGGTCAGAGTTCAGGCGGTGATAAACATAATCCATGCAGAGAACACTGGAAAGTGCAAACAGTTGGACACGCTAATCACACAAATTGTGAGGTCAGCAGAAAACTCAGAAAAATCAACAGAAAACCTAACACAATTAGTTTGGGCAAAAGTAAAGGAACAGCAAAAGCAGTTTGATGACATAGAAGCTAATCAAACAATTTGTACATCATTTTGGGAGCGTCCTAAGCTTAATAAAAATCACCAACAACAAAAGCAATTAGTGGATGTGTACAAACAGCTGGCCTTGTTAGTTCAGAGTGTACAGAAGGTTGGAGAGACAGACAGTGGTGCATCAGCAGAAGAGAAAAAGACACCGCCTCCATATGTTGTCAAGGCCACCGCTCCCCCTGCTCCACCTGCAGGACAGTATCCCATGTTCCCAAGAAGGAGAGGACAGGCGAGGTTTGAGGGGGAGGAGAGTGAAGAAGAGGAGCAGGGCCGAGCTGGGAGCTGCATGGAAGAGAGGATGAGGGGTCAGAGAGCACAATATCTCCGTAGTGAATTAGAGCGGGATTTCAGTTATGCTGATGAGCGAAGGGAAAGGGAATGGCCAGGTTCAATGACCCCACGTCCACGTGACTATGACACAGAGGAAGAGGGTCGAGCTACAAGACGCTACGAGGATGAGACAGGGAGGGGGTGCTACGGCCCTCCCACAGGGGGCAGCAGGCACGCAGCCAAGAGCAAACATGCAGGTGATCCACAGGCAGAGAGGCAGAAAAAGTTATTTTTTAAAGGGTCAGTGTCCGGAACCGTGGCTGAATCAGAAGACGAGTTGTTAAGAGGGAGGCCACAGGTACCCCTCTACCTCTACATAGAGAGAAGCAGGAGGATAAAGAGGCAGCAGAGTTAGAGATTGCAAAGAATCAATTGATTAAACTCCAGCTCTCGAGTGCCAGACAAACACATAATGATGAGGAAAAAAGTGAAAGAGAAAAAACAGTTAATGGTACAAGAAGTACAAGGTAACTCTAAATAAATAGGAGGGGCAGTAGACGCCTCTGGGGTGGTTGCTATGCAACAGTGGTCTGAAACTCCTGGCCCGAGAGGCAGAGGTGGACATCCAGCAAGAGAGGTTGGACGAGGCAGGGGAGGTGGTCAGAGAGGGCGAGGGGGAACCTGGAACACAGGCGCTCCGCAAGGGGGACAGCAGTTAGGTGCCTGTTTCGTTTACGGAATGCTGGGACATTGGGCGCGCAACTGCGTCCACAAGCAACAACCACAACAACAAATGTGGGGACAGCAACAGCCGTACCAGCAACCCATGGGTCAGCAGCAACCCATGAGTCAGCAACAGTGGTACCAGCAACCAATGGGCCAACAACAGTTATACCAACAACCCATGAGTGTACCATAACCCTTTCAGCAGATGGTAGGTCAACAGCAGCCACCTCAACAACAACTACCTCAACCACAACCACTGCAACAGACTCTACCTCAGCAGCAGGCAGTCCAGCCTTCCCTCGCGCCAGGGGGACAAGGCTTCCAACAACAATGAGACACCCCACAGAAAATCCTGAGCATTGGGGGAGGGGCAGACCCAACCATTGAAGTGCAAGTGCGAAATGAAAGCTTGCAATTTCTGGTCGACACAGGAGCGACCTTTTCAACAGTGATTCACACCCCACCTGACTGCGAACTGTCACATAGGTCGGTGAAGGTGATTGGATTTTCTGGGGCCACACAAAGACTGCCTGTAACGAACCCACTGCTCATAAGAGTGGGAACACAGACTCTGATACATCCATTCGTGGTGGCAAGAAATGCATCCGCCAATCTGCTGGGGAGAGACATGTTGATCTGACTGGGAGCTTCAATCCTATGCTCATCAGATGGACTCATGGTGAGGTTGCCAGACGGCACCTCACTGAAATGTGGCCAGTTCACCACTACCCACTCACAGTGTGTGATACAACCAGTACAAAAAGAATACGCTGACATGTACTAGGGGCTACTTGAACCTGAAGTCATGGGCAAAGGAGGCATCTATTCTGCTTACCTGGCGTGGAAACCCCGCATACAGGAACTTCAGCCTTACTCGACTCCACCAGACCCTCCACATGTCACCCTCTTTTATGACAGAAGAGGAGATGAGGTGTTTCAGGAACACTTTGCAGAGCAAATAGAGGGTAAAATTTGGCCAATCACAACAGGGAATCTCTATGTGGGAACAGAGGGAGTAGCTGCAATTGTTAATTTAACTCCTGAACAGCAGGAGTGGTATACGATGGGCACCGAAGCTGTGCCTCATATTTCACTAGGTTTGAATCCAAAATTTCAGGCTAAAGACTTGGGACCAATGGTAAAACGGGCTTCAGAAGCCGTTGACTGGGTAAAAACACCCACACCACTTGTCTGGCATTCAACGAGCTGCGGGTGTTTTGCAATTGAGTCTATTGCACATGATGTAGCTATAATGCAACATGAAGAGCTCCCCATGGAGCACGGTCGTGAACAAACTGACCACCCGCGCGCCGGTCAGCTGATTGATAGTATGCCTGAGACGTTGTGGTCAAAAGGCCCCACGGATGTGGGACTGATTGCCTGCCCGTCCATAACGTTTCAGGTCCAAACTACTCACCCACTGTGGATTAAACAATATCCTCACAAACCAATTGCAGAGGAGGGTATTGCAGAAACAATCCAAGGATTAAAAGAGAGTGGAGTGCTAGAACCTTCACAGTCTAATTGGAACACACCAATTTTACCTGTGCCGAAGGCGAACACAGGAAAATTCCGCATGGTGCATGATTTAAGGACGATCAATAAACTCTTAATAACCCAAACTGTCCCGGTTCCAAACCCATACGTGGCGTTAAACAATTTGACACCAAAACATGAATGGTTTACTTGCTTAGATTTGGCTAATGCATTTTTCTGTTTGCCGCTAGCAGAGGAATGCAGAGACATTTTTTCATTTACCTTTAGGGGCGAACAGCTGCGATTCAAGAGAATGCTGCAAGGTTTTGCGTTGACCCCTAGGATCTTCAATCAGGTCTTGAAACAGGTTCTGAGTAAGGTGCCACTCCCACAGGACACAGTCCTGATTAAGTATGTTGATGATTTATTAATCGCCAGTCATACTGTCCAGGACTCACTGGCAGCAACCCAATCAGTCCTTGAACACTTACACGCTGCTGGTTTCAAAGTCAGTAAAACTAAATTACAGGCGGTAAGACGACAGGTTTCCTTCCTGGGAAGAGTGATCTCTCAGAAGGGAGCGGGCCTTTCATCTTCGCACCGTGACACAATTTTGCATCACCCAAAACCGCAGACAATGAAAGAGATGCTGTCATTTCTCGGCCTGACAGGATATAGCAGAAATTATATCCCAGATTATGCAGGCCAAACACAGATTTTGCGCGCTTTGGTTAAACAAAAAGGCATGAGAAACCCCACTGCACAGCTAGACTGGGATGAGGAAGCTGAGAGGACATTTATCACTGTGAAACAACAGATGAGCAGCGCCACAGAGTTGGCGTTGGCAGATTATGGGCGTCCCTTCTACCTTGATGTCTCTGAAACAGACGGGGTGATAAACGGCATCCTGTTTCAGAAACATGTAGGAGGGCGCAAAGTTTTGATGTATGTGTCTTGTTTACTCGACAACATGGAGAAACAACATCCACCGTGCAATCAGCACGTAGCAGGAGTGGCTAAGTTGGTTCAGAAAACTGCACATTTGGTAATGGGTCATTCACTGAATATTTTAACATCACACAGTGTGGTTGCATTTGTGAACTCACAGAACTTCACCATGACACCACTGAGACAGCAGAGAATCAACAAAGTCCTTGAAGCACCTAACTTGTTGTTCACACACGAAGGGATTAACATGGCAGACAGGTTGGGAGTGGGTGAGCCACATGTGTGTGAAAAAAGAGTTGAGGTGGATGACAAAATCAGACCAGATCTATAGGCCGCACCATTAGAGGGAGGACACGTGGTGTTTTGTGATGGAAGTTGTTTTCGTGGACAGGATGGTCAGCTCAACGCTGGCTTTGCAGTGGTGCATCAGGTAGATCAGGGTTATGACACGCTGGTGTGTGAGAAGCTGGAGGGGCCACATTCAGCACAGAGGCAGAGGTCAGAGCTCTGATCTCTGCATTACAGTGGGAAGCAGGTAAAAAGATTACCATATACACAGACTCTGCGTTTGCCTGCGGGGTAGCTCACACAGAACTAGCGCAGTGGAGGAGAGGCGGTTTTCTGACATCAAATGGTAAGCCGATCAAACATGAGGCAGACATGAGGGAACTTGCATCAGCTTTAATGTTACCAAGGGAGGTAGCAATTGTGAAATGCAAGGGACATGACACAGACACATAATCCCAAACAGCCAGAGGCAATTGTCAAGCTGATTTGGAGGCAAAAAGAGCATCAGGATACATCAACTGGAGTCAGATGGTGATGGTCACACCAGAAGAAGAGAGGACCATGAAATGGGATGAGGTCTCTGTAGCTTGCTGTCAACAAGGGGCAACTCCTGAAGAAAAAACAGTGTGGCTGGACAATAGAGCTAAAGTGAGACTAGATGGATTGTGGATACATCCTGAAGATGGAAGGTGGGTTCTTCCCCTGAGCCTGAAGAGGAGAGTTTTGGATGAAGCACATGGACTCGCGCATGTGGGGGCACACTAGATGAGAAGAAATATTGTCCACTGGTGGCACCCACACTTGAATTCGTTGCTTAAAGCGTTTGTGAAGGAATGCACCGTGTGTTCCTTGCATAACTCTAAACCGTCGTTGAGGCCGCGCGAACAAGGCAAATTTCCAACGGAGATGACACCAGGTTATGAGATAATCATTGATTACACGGACATGATCGAGCCGGTAAAGGGGTTCAGATACTTACTGGTTTGCATGGATGCGTTCACCGGATGGCCAGAGACATGGCCAGCGAAAAAAAGAAGACGGAAAAACGGTTAAAAATGTTTAATCAATCATTACATTCCAAGTCATGTTTTTCCTTCTAAAATCAGGTCAGATAATGGTACACATTTCAAAAATGCAGATCTGCAGATGGTTGAGAAGGCTTTAGGCCTCAAACAGTCATTTGGGTCAATCTATCACCCCCAGTCACAAGGAAAAGTCGAACGTTTGAACAGAAATTTGAAAGAAAAATTGGTTAAATCTGTGCACAGACAAAAATTAATTGGCTTGACGCTCTGCCCATCGCCTTTATGGCTGTCAGAGCCTCTGTGAATCGGGGAACAGGTTTCACTCCTTATGAGTTAACTACGAGGAGGGCATTTCCAGGGCCACAACAGAATTTGTGGCCCTCAGAAGAAACTGTTAAATTGTCACATGGAGGGTACATTGAAACACTAACAGGTCTTTTGTCCAGCTTCCATCTACAGATCCCTGACCCCAATTCGCTTCAGGAGGAAAGGCCTGAATGTCCCTTGACACCTTAGGTGCTCCTGAGGGTCACAAAACGGAAGTGGGCGGAGCCACATTGGACAGGCCCGTTCCAGGTGGTTGAGCGCACAGCATACGCCATTCGTCTCCGAGAGAAGGGATCCACTTGGTACCATCTGAGTCAATGTGCGCCGGCAGAAGAGCCTCAAAGGTCATCACAACAGGTCGAGGCAGATCTGACGGAGCTTCAAAGCTGAGAGCTCCAGCTTGGCAACTGGAGTGAGCGGTCCACACGAGCGGTGGGCTGTCCTGCATCTTCATCCTTGAGGACGTGTTCGAGGAAGGTGTGGGCTTCTGTTGCTGCATCGTTTCACTTCCTCTTCTGTGGAAGTCATCTGTTCGTGAGATGTTCTGGTTCGAGTGAGGAAGCATCCTAAAAACACCTGTGTTCTCGCTGTGGGAAGTCATCCTGATAAGCATCTTTGTTCTCGCTTTTAAGAGCGGACCAGAACGATAGGGAAATAGTTCCCCCTGGACCTCGGCCTGCTGCCTTATTGCCTTGAGGGGGAAGAGCCAGTTGCATGATTGCAGCTTAAAAAGGCAGGGCACAGCAAGAGGAGCAGAAAAGAGGGGGCCAGCCATTCTCTTGGGTAAGGGGCAGTTTTTGCTCGCCAGGGGAACGGGGTATTGAACACAGCCCAACTGGCTTAATCTTCAGCAATCTGCAGCCCAAGAAAAAGGGTGGTGGCGGATCAACGCCCTTGTGGCCTCTGAAGAATGCAGCTTTCAACAAAGATCTGAGGAGAACAGAAAGAAGGGTGTTATATTAAATCAGAAAGACTGAAACAGTGTTTTAAATTTTACAGGTGTTTCTATTTTTTCATTTTAAAATCATCACGTGTTTAGGTCATTCACTAATATTGTATGCTTTACATTTTAAATCTCACATTTTAAATCTCACATATTTAAGATTAGATGTTAGATTTCACCTTTAGTGTTAAATTAGTGTTACATTTTGTTACTATTTCTTATCTTAGAGTTGATTTAGTTGTCAACTATTCACTGCTAAAATTTAACTTTTATTTTTTATCAATTAATCTTACTTCTTTCCTAAACTTAGAGGTCAACAAAACAACACATACTTTCATTTATAGCCAGGTTTAATTTTCAAGGGTTTGGAGGTATATTTTTCAATTTCAGTGTTAAAACAAAAAGTATTAAGGGTTTTTGACCTATTCCTTATTTCTGGTTTAAAATTCTGTGGGAGAGTGATCTGTGCATTATAAGACTGTATTCCTTTACAGGTGCGGATCCAGCGATTCCTGTGTAATAAAAAAAAGGAGAAAAAGAAGATTTTGTTAACGGTGCATGTGTTTGGTGTGTGGACTTTCAACACTGATTTTATCCTGTGTGTTTATCTTTTCAGGTCAGCTCATTTTAACTGAGAAGGGGGTCAATTTCATCTTTTGTTTTTAAATCTTGTTACATTTCAGGGCTCACAGCTTGCTGCTTTAAACTGTGTTTGTGCTCCAGTTTGATTGGTCCACGAGGAGTTCAGCATGGCAGATGGGCATAACAGAATTTTACTGGCAGGAGGTGTGGTGATGTTGAATATGATTCTGATCATTTTACTGTTGGAGTCTCTTTGTGTTATACCAGGTCTGCAGAGGTGTCGTGCAGTGCATCATTCAAGGGACAAGAGAGGGGTCCCCAGACTTAGAACATGGTCTCACATTCAGGAGATTGATCAGTTGACTCTGAACTTGTCTCACAGCTTCCAGATGAACAGCTGGTATAAGTATGCTCAGTTTTTGGCCAGGGGGCGCCATAGTTCTGAATGTTATGTATGCACACAGCTTCCTGCCACTGCATCCCACCTGCCCTTGCGTGTGAAGCCTTTAGAGTGCAAGTTGTCTTTCTGTTTTTTGCAGTACAGTTCCAGAGGTTACATCAAACAACCAGCAAAGTGTGAGACTAGAAGGTACGAGCTGACACAGTCTGACCCGGTGGTGGTGCTGAGCCAGTATGTGGAGTGGACACCGCGTTCATCACCAAGACTCACATCAGGTGGTGGTTGGCTCACTGCCTACCAAGAGCTGCCAGGCGGTGTACCACCCAGGGAACATTCACGTGGGTGTTCCTGGAGTGAATGGGACGTTTCCTGTTGAGGATCTGGCTTGGTTGTGTGGTGATGCTGTGCTGTTATCTTTACCAGCAAACTGGACCGGACTGTGTGCACCTGTGGCGGTGACTGATGACTCATTTATGGCCTCCGTCAGTAATGGGTCTCATTATGTTCGTGAGAAAAGAGCAATTGTTCTCAAACCTCATGACTCTATCTGGGGTTCAGATGTGCCTCAGGAGTTTAAGCATTGGACAACAGGTGAGAAGGTCATGCTTTCTCTTTTTCCATGGGCAGGTGTCGGTAAGCTAATGTTGCGTTTGGAGACGTTGGATTACCGCTTTGGCGTGTTTATTAATTCCACGATTAAGGCATTTGAGGGCATCTCGGCTGAGCTAACTGCCCTCAGAATTATGGTTTTGCAGAACAGATTGGTTTTGGATTTATTGACAGTGTCGAGGAGCGGGTTGTGCGAGATAATAGGTAGAGATACCTGTTGTACTTACATTCCTGACGAGACTGGCTCTGATCCACAGGCCAGAGTGACAGCAGCCCTGACTCAACTGAGAGAACTTCAGAAGGCGAAGGCGGCAGATGCACCTGCTGGACAGTGGGATGTGCTGTCTTGGTTCACTAGTGGATCATGGACTCAGGTGCTCTTTAAGCTTTTGGCTTTTCCGCTGGCTATTCTTGTTCTGTTTTGCGTGTTTATGGGGTGTGTGGCGCCTTGTGCGCGGGTAATGATCTCCAGGATGGTTGCTACGAGGGAAGTGGAGGATCACAGGACTGTGTTTCCCATGATGCAGGTCAGACGCGGTTCAATACCGGATGAGAGACATCACATGTTAAGACCAGATACCTGTAGGGGTGATGAGTGGTTCGTGGAGGAGTCCAGGGGGGACGATGGAGTTAGGGTGGTGATTGCATTTATCCTTTTATGATTTAGTAGATTAGGCTGTTATAGATTGTAGCGTGTGATTATTATTTTGGTGTTTAGTTAGTGATTAGTTTTGGAGTCAGATGGAGGTTGGATTAGATTTACTTGATTTTTCTTTTGATGTGATGTTAAGATGGGGGTCCTCTTCAGGGGGTCCAACTGGAGTTGTGCAGGTGGTGTTGACCTATTTTTGATAGGTCAAGAGAGGGAAGTGAAGGATAAATCACAGTTATATACGTTATTATGATTAAACCTATACTACAAGTGTTCTCATTCACAACTGTGTTTCATGTAATCACAAAGGTTTTACACAATCATGTTTAGGTGTGCACGTATTAATCTTACCGGAGCAGTCAGATGTGCTGAAAGCAGTCCTGGAGTCACGAAACAGCTCTTTGAGGCCAAACTCTGCATCTAACACATTCCTGGGGGATGGGCACGTAATTGGCAGATCTAAGAACAGGTACATTTATATTATAGCACAAACATCAGGAATACACTTAGTGCATGACACAGAATGTTCACAGGATAAATATAAATGTAAACAGAGCAAATTAGACTCATTTGAATCTAAACTCTTCTTAAACTCATACAAAGAGGCACACACACACACAAATCTAAAGCAGGTCACCAGCAGAGACCTTGGGCCTGCTATAAATCTTAGTTGCTCAGGCAACCATCCTTATCAGGAGGCTGGCCAATGAGACAACAGGAGAAGCCCAAAACATTTTATGATATCACATACCAAGGCAGCAGGGTGATGTGGCATTCTGGAGACGACTTCGACGCGACAGGTCTGCTCTTCCTGAATCTCTGGTCCGTGTGCACACAGATCTAGAAATAAATGCCATAATGTCTGCTTAATCTGTAACCTGTATCTTTTCAATAAATTCTATTTTCCTCAGGAGACGCCTGGCTCATTTGAACACCCAAACTGATTCCTTCATTATTTAAAAAACAGAAAGCAGTATGTGCATATAGATGACGTACAATCAAATCTCTGCGAAATTACATGTGGGAGTACCACATGGCTCGATTCTTGGACCTATGTTATTTATATTGTATGTAAACGACTTGGTAAAGGTGTCAGGTCTCTTAAATTGTATTTTATTTGCAGATGATACAACTTTTCTTTATTTTGGTAATGATTTAAAACAAATGACTGAGTTGTTATCAACAGAATTCGTCAAAATACAAGACTGGTTTAAATTAAATAAGCTATCTTTAAATCTTGATAAAACAAATTATATGTTATTTACCAAGAAAAAGAAATTTTTGGATTTTTCTTTTAGTATTGATGGTATTGAAGTAAAAAGAGTGAGCGAGGTAAAGTTCTTGGGTGTATTAGTTGATGATAAACTTTCCTGGAAACCACATATTAACTCGATCAAAACCAAGTTAGCTAGATCAAATGGTGTGTTGTACAAAGTCAAGGATTTATTTAATGCCAAAGCGTTGTATTTATTGTACAATACAATTTTTTTACCACATCTAATTTACTGTGTTGAAGTCTGGGGGAAGGCATGCAAGACCATAACCATGCCCGTTTTTATTCAACAAAAACGAGCAGTGAGGATAATTACATGTAAACCATACCGTCACCCATCAAATATATTATTTGAACAACTTAAATTGTTAAAATTTTATGATTTGGTGAACTATAATATACTACTATTAATGTACAAAGCACAAAATGCCTTACTTCCCCCAAATATTCAAAAACTTTTTATAAAGAGACTGAGTTCTTATAATTTGAAGGGAACTGCGATTTTTGTTAAATCCCAATATCGCACCAGCTTAAAGGGACGCTCTATTTCCATTCAGGGAGTTGATCTGTGGAATAATTTGGATAATGATACTAAATATGCTGGATCATTGTCTGTGTTCAAGAAAATTGTTAAATCTAAGATGCTGACAAAATACAAAAACGCATAAAAATGTTGTTTTATTGTATATTGTATTGTAAAAAATTGGACTGATTATTGGACTGAATTTATTAGACTGATTATGAAGTTGATATGTTATTTATTTACTTATTGAGAAATGGTCCCCCCATCGGGGACTCTGTTTTTGTTATTACAGATTAATTTGCTCGTGTAATTGAGAAAAAAAGGGGCAGTTCAAATAAGATTTTTTCTTCTCACTGCCTCCTTTCATTTTATGTTCATTTTTTTTCTTATTTTTCCAAAAAATTTCTTTCATACTGTATGTAAAGTTATTTTTTGTATTGAATGTAAAATGAATAAATAAATAAACTAAACTAACTAAAAACTAAAAAAAAAAAAATATATATATATATGCCACGCACACTAAATTTATTTATTTATTCTTTATTCATTTCAAATTTCCAATTTAAAAGAACACAAAAAGACCATTTACAATTCCACGTAAATAAAAAAATCAAACATTAAATGAAACGAAAGGAAGCAGAAGAAGATAAAATCTTATGTCTGCCCCTTTTTTAACAAAATTAATTCAAACAATCAATTGAAACAATAATAATCCACAAAAAACATTACACAATAAATAACTCATCATACTTTACCATTCATAAATTTAGAAACAAATCAATTTATATATATTTTTCCAGCAACCTAATTTTATTCATTTTTTTAAACAAAGTCATTGTATTTGCTACTTTAATATCGTTTTCTAAACCATTCCATAGACCTATTCCATAAATTATAGTAGACCTACTCTTTAGACTTGTTCTATGTTGTGGCAGGAGTGTGAGAAGTGAGAAGCTCTTTTTTTATTGGCTGGTTAAAAACTCTGTTTTTATTGGCTGGTTAACGGCGGGTCACTGTGGCTTTTTTGAAATTCTTATTTACCAGCTGGAGAAGCAAGGGGACTATAGTTTTTTTCAGAGATTACTTTGTCTAACATCAGCCTGTCAGGAGATAGTGACAGAGTGAAGAAATATGTTAAAAATACATTTTTAGACAACTTACAGACTGCACTACAACTGCAGACTGCAGCTTTAATTTTGCTTTAAAAGTGATTTTGAACTTCAAGCCGTGTTTAATCATGGGAAATCCGATTACACGTGAACGCACCATCTGTGACGTAGTGAGAGGCAGAGGGCTCTGGTCTCTTTAATAGTGGACAATTTAAAACCCGACAAATTTAGCAATCTATGTGAAGATTTGAGCTATTTGTCTTCATTTTGGGAAGCAGAAAATAGTTTGGGTGATGGAACAAGAAACAACAGGATTTAATTTAGGTCTGATGCTGTATCAGACTTCCCTTCATGTCGAGCTGCGCACACCCGCGCACCGTGACAAGCCCAGAACTCTGCCTCACACTCTGCACATGACGTCACAGATGGTGCGTTCGTGTGTAATCGGATTTCCCATTATTAAACACGTCTTGAAGTTCAAAATAACTTTTAAAGCAAAATTAAAGTGATTTATCATTTTTTTGCAAAAATGAACATATTTAAATGATAAAATATATATATTTTGAGCAGTTTTATGCATAGTAAAAAAATCATGTCACCCCACCTTTAGCACAGCTGGTTAAAACAAAAAAATGCAGTAGCTTACTAGGAAAAGCCACTGATCGCTACGTTCATCTTCCTCCTGTGCACTAAAACCACTAAAGTCGTCTTCTTCAGTGTCAGAATTGAACAGCCTTAGAAAAACTTCATCATACCTGTTCTCAGTCTCTCTTTCATTGTTGAAAACATACAGCAGCCTGCCAGGAAGTCATTGTCATTGGGCCTGTGATCAGAAGATCGTTGGTTGGCCTGTCAGACGATAACAAATTTTGCTGGGCGATTAATTGTCTCAGAAATTATTGCGATAAATGATAATATTGTTTGAAATTTGACATTAGTAATTATTGCCAAATTTAAGAAGAAAAGTAAGTTAGTTTCTGTGTGGCACCTTTTTTTAACCACTGGATTGCAGTATAAGGCTGTTTAAACCGACGGATTCATGATAGTGAGGGAGCGAGCAGCAGTGTGTCTCTTTAAGAAAAATGGGAAGGAGACCTCTTGTGATGGGCTGTCTCTTGTACGGTAGTTGTTTTTTGGTTTTCAAAATGGTGGATGCTCGGAATGTTTTGAGCTCTTTAGCATTTTTCACAAAAAGCTTTTAATAAAAAGTCAGTAAACAAGTTCTCAGCTTCTTTTTGCAGAGAAAAACAACTTTTTAGGCAAAGGCACAGGATTCAACCATGAATTTTGGAGCTTCGACAAGACAACGTTTTTTTACCGAGGTTGTCCTGTTAGCTTAGCTCATAGCTTAGCTTCTCAGGTTGGCTGCTTTTAACGATCCAAAAACTTTATTTTGGATGGTTAAAATGGATTTTAAAGAGAAAGGGAGGGGTCAGTGAAGAGCACCGGAGTTAAGCCTTTTGTCATCCAGTGTCTTCAGTAGAAAGAGGCTGTGTCTCAATTCAGGGGCTGCGTCCATGAGGACCCAGCCTAGCTGGGCCGAGTAGGCCACGCACTCACAAGACCGGGTGGGCTGAGCGAAACTGCTGAAATGGGACGGTCTAGCCTTCAGGTTTGCCGGCATTGAAGTGGGTGGGGCGTTCTCTTGAAGTGGGTGGGAAGTTCTGCGCGCTCGGTGTGTGTGGAAGAGAAGGGACACCGCTAAAATATATTAGTTAGCTGAATACATGTACTGTATATATATATTAGTGTTTCTGAGTTTACTGTTAAGAACTGATTACAAATCAGTTTATTTTACACGTACGTAGCAAGGATTTTCTGAGGGGCGATCTGTTAAAACTCAGAGTGGACCTATAAATTGCAAGCTGCCCAGTAGGTCACTGCGTTAAGCATTCGGTTTGCATGCAGATCCCTTTTTCAAAAGCTGGTTCGAATCTCACTCGGTACGGTTAAAACTTATTTTACGTTTGTCTTTTATTGGATAAAAATATGAGGACTGAGATTTAAAAAAAGGAGTTTGTGAAACTCCTTTTTTTTATCCAATAAAAGACAAACGTAAATAAAATAAGTTTTAACCGTACCGAGTGAGATTCGAACCAGCTTTTGAAAAAGGGATCTGCATGCAAACCGAATGCTTAACGCAGTGACCTACTGGGCAGCTTGCAATTTATAGGTCCACTCTGAGTTTTAACAGATCGCTCCTCAGAAAATCCTTGCTACGCACGTGTAAAATAAGCTGATTTGTTATCAGTTCTTAACAAACAGTAAACTCAGAAACACCAATATATATTCAGCTAAAAAATATTTTTTTAGTCGTTTCTGTAGTTACATTTTAATGAGATTCAGCTTGCGCTGAGGTTGAACGAGCTGATGACTCAACAGCACACAGCAGTCCTGCCCCTGCACGCAGAAAGTCCCACCCCCCCGCGAAATCTCTGCTGGCGCTACGAATTCTGGGATAGCCTCCGTCTTGAAGGATTCACAGATGCATCCTTGGATTTCGGCAGGAAGTAGGCTGCATTCCTCGGCCGCATGAGGAGGAGTCTTCGAATTGGGACAGTCCTCCGCGCGGGGCAATGACGTATGCGGCCGACAAATGCGCACTCATGAGGATGCAGCCCCTGAATTGAGACACAGCCACTGACACGAAGAAACAATAAAGCCTATAAATGAAAATAATGTCGATAATTTTCATTGATCATGAGATTAATTGATTTATTGTTTATAGCGACAGGCCTAATCGTTGTTTCAACTCCTGGTACTGACAACATCAAAATGTGGGTGGAAAAGGTGAAACACCCACACCTGCCTCCACCCTCATTTGCCCCAGTCTGGGCTCTTGAGCAAGACCCTTAACCCCCACCATCTGCTCTTCCGGGCACCCTAGATATCCGCTCTCTGCTCCGCACAGAGGGCTGTGGTAGCTCGGTGGTCTGTAGTTGCACCAGGAAGGGCATCTGGTATAAAAACGGTTGCCAAGATTTTGTGCGAGTTACGGTAGTTCGCTGTGGCGACCCCTGAAGGGGAAA
Organism: Garcialebias charrua; assembly: GCA_038048925.1. NCBI lineage: Eukaryota > Metazoa > Chordata > Actinopteri > Cyprinodontiformes > Rivulidae > Garcialebias > Garcialebias charrua. The sequence goes on along the minus strand of JBBPBX010020708.1, from coordinate 10,061 downwards.
AAAAACAATACAAGTACCCACCCAGCAAAAGAGACATGTATTGTTTATGTTTATTATGTTTATTAAATTTGTTCATTTTTTTACAGAAGAAACGATACAAGACAATCTCATTAAATGATAGTGTACAAAATGTAAAAAAATGAAAGGTAGCAGAAAGAAGAATAAATCTTATATTGGGCTGCTATGTGAGCGCCCGGGTGTGACCAAGCTAAATGTTTTGTGTGACAGGAAGCTCATTAGTCCGTCAAAAAAATATATATATAAAAAATAAAACATAAAGCAGCCGTAGCATTGTATAAGTTGTGGGGTTCAAAGTATGTGAAAAAAGTAGTGACTTATATACTGGAAATTACGGTATGTTATTTACATGAAAAAGGACTCCAAATGCAGTGTTGTGCAAGTTCTCCCTTCACAAGAACTAACTCTAAATTCACTGTACACAGATCACACCTTTATTACGATAGGTTGTTGGTAGATGATGTGGTATGACATCACCAATATTTTAGCAGTCAACTTAATTGTGTTGCATCTGAACTCCAGTGTTCTCCATGTATTGTACAAAATTCACAACAAACTGTTGATATTGACTTATCTTTATCTGTTTTGGTGTTCGAGAGGAAAAATTAACTGAAAATATGATTAATGGGCAGTCTAACACACCTACTCTTCTAAATGTACTATTAATAACTATCGGACAGCACATCACTTCAAAAATGACCAGAATATTCCTTTAAGACATCACCAATCTTACTAATGTCTTTGCTGCTACATTACTGTCAGTTTTACTTTGCACTGTTATTCTGGCAGAAATATTTATACGTACCTTCTGGAGGTACTCCAGGCGGCACCAGAAGTGATATAGCTAGCTGTTACTGCCACTGTTTGCACTTGCTACAAAACCCTTGTCATTAAATTAGATACTAGAATGAATGTTGTGCCAGAGAAAATTTATTTAAGCATGAATAGTTATATAAAGAAGCAGGAGCTTCTTTGACCTGTCTCCATTAAAGCAACTTCTTTTTACTGTTGCTCCCCTCGAGTCGCTGCAGCATCTCCTTCCAGACGTCTGAATAACTCAGCCTCCATTTTCTGAACAACTTGGATTTAACGAGCTGAGCCGAGAGGAGGCAACGATCCCTCGGAGCTGGAGCTCACAGAAAGGGATGTTTCCATCTCCACTGCTCTGATTAGATGCAACAAAGATAAGAACAATTATGGAAATGCAACATGCACATTTTAAATTAGACAAACACAAAGTTTATGAAGACATCCGTAACGACCCGTGTCACAAAACAATGGCATTTTAAATATGATTCTTCTGAAACGTTTCAAATGGAACAGAAACACGGAGTTGAAAAACTTCAATTTGCTCAAACAGCAGGAGACAAAACGTCCCACATTTCATAAGAACAAACAGTCCTCAATGTTATTGGTTACCACGGAAACCCCCAACCTCATACCTTTCTCCAGGTAAAAGAGCAACATTTAGGTTCAGCGAGGAGTCATTTTTCAGCCGCTCAGGTTTAACTCTATAATCTCAAACTGAGTCCCAAGGCTTTAAATGGCGCCTTTGTTCTCAGGCTGCTATTTGTTCACAAAGGAACCAAA
>JBBPBX010020707.1:8358-43091 GCA_038048925.1 Garcialebias charrua | reverse complement strand
AGAAAAAGGTGTTTAGTGCAGTTTTACATCCTTACGCTGAAACTAACTTTTCATCTTACACGGACAGCAGACCGTGCACAAGCAGTGAACCTGCAACATGTGACAGTGCTCGTTACACTGAATCGGATCTGTTTTTAAATTGCATCCCCTCACCAGGAGAGACACAGCTCCTTGGAGTTTTACCAAGCTCCAGTGCAATGGTAGGGCCGGAGGCTTGTGAACCAGGCCCGGTCATGGAACGGACTGGAATCAGGAGGTATGTTCGCATACAAAACCTGCACTCCCTCCGTGCCATGTCTCTCCCTAAAAGGAGAAAAAGCAAACATTCTGGCCCATGTTTATCCAGCAGGGACAGTGCGTTACTCCTGTCTCCCAGCACTCCCGGTCCGGGTGGTGTGGGAACACATTTACAGGAAGGTCCCCTCCCTAATATAACTAGCCCCCAAGGGGTCATGGGGCCCAGGGCCCTTGGAGGTGTGCTTACTCCAGGAACGTGGGCATCTGCTCCTCTTCAGGGACCTGCTGCATCGCCAACAAGAACAGCCTCTCCGCTTACGCCCAGGACTGTGGCAACCTACAGCTTGGCTGCTGAAAGGAACTAACTGATGGCCTCAGGCCTCCCTAGCAATGTGGTAAATACCATACAAGGAGCGAGAGCTGTGTCAACACAGACTCTCTATGCTCGTAAATGGTGTGTTTTTGAAGCTTGGTGCATGGAAAGGAATATTGTTTCTTATTCCTGTGACCTGGTCCAGCTTCTTACCTTTCTACAGGACTTGCTGGAGAAAGGCTGTTCCTTTTCTACAATTAAGGTGTTTCTGTCAGCCATCTCAGCATGCCATGAGGGCTGGGGGGCAAGACGCCCGGTGCACACCCTCTCATGATAAGGTTCATGAAGGGTGTACTGAGGAAGAGACCCCCCAGCATGACCTTGACCCCTGAGTGGGATCTCCAATTAGTCCTGAGTGCTCTCTGTGAGCCCCCATTTGAACCATTAAGCGATATTAAGATAGATTTGCTATCTTATAAAACCGCTTTGCTCTTGGCTCTTTGCTCGGCGAAACGTGTGGGTGACCTCCATGCTTTGTCTGTGCACCCAACAGTGACGTGCGGTCAGGGGCGGCAAGTGAGGCCACGCCTCCACTGTCATCATGGAAAGAAAAAAAAAATTGAAAAAATAAATGTAATTATTGTCTTTATCCTTTGATTTGTACTATAAACTTATTTTACTAAAAACTAAACCAGTTTTAAGTTGATTTTTATTCAAAATCACCAATTTTTCTTATTTAGCGTTCAAATACTCAGCAAAGACCTGCGCAGAGAGGCACCGGCTGCTTCACTTCAGATTGCGCAATCACTCGCTGACGTGCTGCAGCTGTGAGCGATTTGGGAAGGCAGAAAAATTCCTGCCTCTTTTATGTCGCTATTAAAATGTCCAAATACTTTTGCTATGTAAACTACATTTCTATAGTTTAGCTGGTGAATATAATGTCTCGTGTTTTTGTCTAAAACTGTATGTGTGCGCTGAGCGATCTCATAAAACGGCTGTGAAGGTGTCCAGTTACATCCACACACACACACACACACACACACACACACACACACACAAACACACACACACACGCGGCGAGCCTCTGGAGGCGGGGCTACTGAGCTCAGGGTTCTGTTTCAGCCTCGCGCTGCAGGAGGAAAAGTGACAGCGCAAACAGAGCAAAAAGAGTAACTTTTCACAATCTACAAATATCTAGAACATTAAACACTTAACTAAAAGTTTTAGTATTTTGTTAACAATTTAGTTTTGATCATTTTTAAACATAAGCACAGAGTTTACATTTTTAACATGATTTCCCAAAACATTCCACAATTCAACTCCCTGTATTGAAATAAACTGTCCCTTCAAACTAGTTCTATTCATTCATTCATTCTATAGCTTGGCTTTGCAAAAATGTCAGTTCCCTTTAGACTAGCAGCTTTCTCTCTTAACAAAATACATTTGAACATTTGAGGGTTCTATTACTAACAAAATATTATAGTCCACCAAATCATAAAACGTCAGTACTTTGAGTTGTTTAAATAATATATTAGATAGATGACATTAAGGCTTTCTTGTAATAATTCTCACAGCTCTTTTCTGTAAAATAAAAATAGATTTTGTTATAGTTTAATTTAATTTATAAGTAAAAGTAAGACTAAAATAATTTTTTCTCCAAATTAAATGTGCTTTTTTGTGTGCTACAGTTTGTATGTGTAAAGATTGCTGATATGAGATTTTAAACACAACCCGTTAACTGCTGCCAATCAAATGGTGAATAAACTACTCTGTAGGGTTCATGTATTATAAAAGAAGAAAATAACGCTATCCAAAGTATCCAAAGCGCTGAAGAAGCTATGGCAGACAGAAGCCAACATGTGGAGAACATTTTTTGTCTGTTTTCTATTATACATATGGAAAAAAACTGCACAGTGCCTCACCAGCCATGAACCTCACCGCACGTCACTGGCACCCAATGTGTATCAGGTTTGCCCCTGACGGGTCAAAGGTCACCCGGCCTAACCCTGCTTATGTCCCAAAGGTCCTGACTCTGAATCCCAGAAGTTTGGATTTTGAACTCTCTTCATTTCCTCCTACGCCTGTCCTCACTCAGGAACAGAAAAAACTGCGGGCACTCTGCCCTGTTAGGGCCTTAAGTGCTTACTTTGAGAAAACAGCTGATTGGAGGAAAACAAACCAACTGTTTATGTGTTTTGCAGCCCCAGCTACTGGCAGGGCCCTGTCAAAGCAACGCCTCTCACACTGGGTGACTGAGGCCATTAAGAGGGCGTATGGTAGCAAAGCTCAAACGGTGCCCTCTGGGGTACGTGCCCATTCTACTCGAGGCTTGGCCACCTTGTGGTCACTGTTCAAGGGTGTGCTAGTTGTAGACATCTGTGCGGCTGCGAACTGGAGCTTAATGAACACGTTTGCAAAACATTACAGTTTGGACGTTACTGCGTGTGACGTCACTCAGGCTGTCCTCTCTAACACACAGTAGAGAGCAGCCAAGTAATTCCTAATGTATAAAGGCAGACGTTCACACTAGCATGCATTTTACTGAGCATTTCAAGGGCGTGAATGAATTACGTTCCCATAGCAATAGTGTTGCACCGAGTGACTGACTGATAAGGGAACTGAAAGTTATGCACCATAACTCATGTTCCCTGAAGGAAAGGAACGAGGTGCAACACAGTTGGCCCTTTCAATGCTGAAGCTCGGTGAAGTGCATTTTGGAGAAAGTAGGATGGGCGTCCGCATCTTAAGTACCCAGAGGGTGGGGTCTCTGGGGTGATGCTGACGCCCCCTGCCGTTAAGGCGTGATTGTATTCCTTCAGGTAATCGCGCGGTGGCGCAATTTCCCATAGCAATAGTGTTGCACCTCATAATTCTGAGGAGGAAGCAATGCCTCACCTCATCTGGCCCGTGCGGCGCTCTCATGCATCTCTTTGTGCATTACGTGATGTTTCCATTTCTCCATGACCCGTTCTGTTCTCAGGGTTCTGACAGAATTATTATTATTTTTCATGGAGTTTTTAACCTGGGCTCACACCTGCCTGCATGCAGACACAGTGTGATGTTTATTATCAGTCACAGTTCATGACTGCTGATGTTACTGATCTGTTCATCTTGAGGAGGTGTTGACCTGCTCTGCTCATGGTTACACTGTTACAGCTTGCAACCTTCGTTGTTCCTATTCACAGTAGCAGGTCTGTTGTCTCAGCCTTTTCTCTCACCAGAGATCATTTGTTTCTCTGGTGCGCTACTGCGCATGGAGCGCGTAATTACGCGCACAGAAGGCTGAGTGATGAAATGTGTTTGTGCGAGCAGATGCTTTGTGTTGGTGTTTGGATGGACCCAGTGAGGCATAGACTACATCCTGCTTTGCCTTTAATCCACTAGCAATAGTCTTAAAGGGCGAAGCCTATACAAAATAGAACGTTGGTTACATATTGTAACCCCAGATTCTATGAGTATAGGCGCAGCCCTTTAAGCTCTGGGCCTCACTGGTTCCTAAATGGCTGAAGAAAAAAACTATTTGGGAGCTGATTTTCCGGTCTCACCGTAATTTATACGGACCGGGTGGGCCCACACAGCAGGTGGGCGTGGACTAAAGTTTTTCAGTGCGCGCTGCCGCGCAGAGGGATATAGCCGCTAGCGATAGTCTTAAAGGGCTGCGCCTGTACTCATAGAATCTGGGGTTACAATACGTAACCAACGTTTTCCAGCTTCTACAGTCTGCATTTGACATCATTCAGCCAGACATATTCCATCTTAAGCTAGTGCTAAATGCTGATAAAACCAAAGGGATGTTGTTTTCCAACAGAAAGTCAGTGCCATCAACTCATCCTTCTATCTCATCCATGCGTGGAATTCCTATTGAGTTTGTAGATTCTTACAAATACAGTACTTGGGAATTTTGGTAGATGCACATTTTACCACATATCGAAAACTTGATAAAAAACTGAAATTAAAACTGGGTTTCTTTTTCAGAAATAGATATTGCTTAACTCTGAATGCCAGAAAACACCTTGTAACTGCTACCTTCCTACCTGCCGTTGACCATGGTGACATTATTTACATGAATGCTCCTGCCAGCTCCTTGCAGATGTTGGATGCTGTCTACCATGGCATGCTAAGATTCATTACTGGTTGTAACTACCGTACCATCTCTGCACTCTGTACTTCTTGGTCAGTTGGTCATCATTATCTACACGTAGGCTGTCACACTAGTTCATTTTCATCTATAAATATCTCCTTGGTCTCTACCTTCTTATATCTCCTCCCACATGTTACGCTGTCAGTGCAGTTCCAACATGCACTCTCAGGCCATCATTACCTGCTGTGTTCCCTCACCGCGGACTGAACTTGGCAAAAAGGTATTTTCCTACTCTGCTCCTGCAACCTGGGACACCTTGTAACAGGAACTGAAGTTGTCCACCTTGATTTCTTTAAGGCGTTTCAAACATTTGATAATGTCAATAGAAATTTCAAAGCAAATATGTTCTTATTTTTAGTATTTTACCCTGTTTTACAGCACCCTTATTTATTGTTTTGTACACTACTCTTATTTTAACTGCCTTTTATACTGTAGTTTATTGTTGTCATTGTCTGCTGTTTTAATGTCTGTACTTTATATGTTTTATCTGGAACAGGTCCTTCTTGTAAATGAGTCCCCCTGGCTCAATGAGGCTAGCCTGTATGAATAAAGTTTGGATGAAAAATGTGTGCCTAACTTTGTTATTAATAAAACAGAGTTACCGGATTCAGAAACAATTATCGGAACACACCCTGTCAAAACAAGAGAGTTCCCGAATCTGGTTCCAGCAGGATCCAGCTCATACTTTCTATGAAATATTCAAATTATCTGACACTGAATTCATCCATCTATTATCTTTACCCGCTTCTTCCATTTTTGGGTCACGGGGGTCGCCGGTGCCCATGTCCCAGCAATCACTGTGCAAGGGGCGGGGTACACCATGGACGGGTCACATGTCCATCACAGGGACACAGAGACAAACGAGACAAACAACCATTCATTCTCTCACTCACACCTTGGGACAATTTAGAGTTACCACACTGAATTCAGTTTTTTCATAATGGAAAAAAAAAATGGGTGTCTCAGAAAATGAGCCATGATCATCAGAGAAACAAGAAATTAAGGGTTGAAATATTTATATCTATGTGTAACCAATGTGTGCAATACTGTATAAGAGTTTCACTTTCTGAAATTATCGACAAGCTTTTTCACAATATTCTAATTTTTTAGATGCACCTGTAACTTCACAGCTTTTCACCAGTCCATTTCATTTTGCAGTCAATGCTAGGTTCCAGACACCCCCACCCCCATTCATCAGGTGGACAGTACTCGCTCTCATCCCTTCAGCACCCAGACATGCAACATTTTTCATGATCACTTAATTAAAGGGGCATGGGCTCATCTTTTTTCATTTGAGGCAGAACAAATGCTCTGGGGACAAAAATAGAAAGTTCATCATGGGATAGTTACACAATACGAGAGGTTCCCTGCTTGGTTTCTGCAGAGGACAAAAACACGGAAAATACCGTGCAACGAACACAGACATTTCATAACAAGTCCCGGATAAACAAACCAAGGTGACAATTTAGAACTTGTCAAAACTCCACGTTCTGTGTCATAAACAGCGACAAAGCAAAGTGTGGATACTGTATATTTATAATGTTTTGTGCCGTTAGTAATAAGTTCTTGTCTTTTTCTTTCAATAACTAAACTCAGATTGTCATTTCTTGTAAATTAAACACAGTATTTTTTTAAAGGAATGCACTACCTTTAATGCCAAACTTTTAAAGTAAAATCCCATCATGCCAGTTTCAATGTATGTGTTGTAAATAACGCTCAGCTTCCACCACCATAAATTTTAGCTCAATATCTATCCCAGCTCCCCGAGCGCGACTACGCTGCTCACTGCACCACCTGGTGGTGGTTGGGTTAAATGCAGAAGACCAATTTCGTCTGTCAAGTATGGGAACATACACAGATGACAAATGTGACAAATTGTTATTATTATTATGTCAACTGGTTGTGCTGGCCGTCTTGAACTGAATTGTTCTAAAAAATTAGTCAGTTGTAAATGTGCACCCAGTGATTACTTTATGAAAGTTTGTTTAAAATCCATCCAGGGCTTCATAAAATATTTTGCTAAGAGACGAAAAGTTGACTCAAACTCTTAATGACAAATTTTCACACAAAAAAATCTTGCACAATGCATAACACTTGCACGTGTTGTAAATGACTCTTGGCCACAAATACACCAAATGTTCATGAAAAATATGTACCGGTAAGACTGACAGAATTGTAACAATGTTTGTGTCAGTTGGCTGTGGCAGCCACGTTGACTTGGGTCTGCTCCAAAAGTTCAATTTAATTCAGTTTATTTATATACGTAGCACCAAATCACAACAGAAGTCATCTCAGGGCACTGAACAGAAAAATTCACATAAGTCAGTTAAAGTCAGTTAGGTAGGTTATTCATCTAAGGAGCCAACAGATTGCTTTGAGTTTCCCGTCATCACAATCTCCCATCCTAAGCAAGCACAGAGGCAACAGTGGAAAGGAAAAACTCCCTCATGAGAAAGAAACCTCCAGCAGAACCAGGCTCAGGACAAGTGTCCATCTGCTTCAATCGTCTGGGTTTGAGAGGAACAGGAAGGAGAAACGGACACACACAATGGCAGGTCCGGGATGGAGGCCATCAGGTTTTCTCTAAAAGGAAAGATAAAAAGACAGAAATCACATGTTAAGAAAGAATAATTATAAATACAAAGCATTCATTTGTTCTATCCAACAATGTTCAGTCAGATCATCTGGACAGTTTCTTCCTTTTTTGCTGAGATGTTTCATCCTTCATCTTCAATGAGGAGTCAGCCAACAAACAAACTGATTCCCACTTATTTAGCATGATCATTGAGCATGAACTTTGGTGTTCTGAACCATTTTGGCATGACTGTCTCAGAGGAGTTGACGGGGGACAGGGCGTGCCCCGGAGGCCAACTTAATACCAGCAAAATATTTTTTTTCCATTATGAATGCTGTTTCAGTTTGCTTGGTGGCTCTTCAGATTGAAGAAGTCCTTTGGTTGAAGGATGAAAGGTCTCAGCAAAAATAAAAATAAAAACTGTCCAGATGACCTGACTGAACATTGTTAAATCATTACCTGGATTATCGAGCATGAACTTTGGAGTTCATCTTTATGTAACAGGTAATTTGATGAAATGAGGTCTGTTTGTTCTCCAGTAGTTTAAGGTTATAGCAGAATAGGATAAGGTATAGCCAGGTCAGGAAACCAAGCCAACTAACTACAGGATTTATCAAAAAGGAAAGTTTTCAGCCCAGTCATAAAACTGGACAAATGTGTCAGCCTCATGGACAGAAACTGGAAGTTGGTTCCACAAGAGTCAGGAGCCTGATAACTGAAATATCTTCTTGTTCCATCTAGGTTGGGAGAGGATGCTTTGAAAATATGCTGCTCTGAACAGAAATAATTTAAACACTTTAGACAATTCGCACTTGCTATAAACGTTTTTTTTTCCTGTTTCTTGGATTTGTTCTGAGTGTTTGTATGTACCGGGTAGGTCGTATGTTGGTTTTACACTTTATTTTAGGTGTTTTTGATTTACGTGTGACTTTCCGGGCGGCCGTGGTGTAGTGGTAATGGCAGTCGTCTCCCGATCGGAAAGTTGGCGGTTCAACTCCCGGGACCCGCACCATGTGTCGTTGTGTCCTTGGGCAAGACACTTAACCCTGAGTTGCTCCCGGTAGGACTGGAAAGCACCTTGCATGGTAGTCTGCCGCCACCGGTTTATGAATGTGTGTAGCATTCAATATATGTGTAGCACTTTGAGATTTTCAGTAATGAAAAGTGCGTTATAAATTGAATTAATTATTATTATTATTATTTCCTTCCCTCCATTGATTATGGTGACATTCTCTACATGAATGCTCCTACAAGCACCCTGCGGATGTTGGATGTTGTCTATCATGGTGCACTAAGATTCATAACTGGCTGTGATTATCGTACCCACCACTGCACCCTGTATTCACTGGTTAACTGGACATCATTAACCTCACGCAGACTCTTCCACTGGTACATTTTCATCTTTAAATCACTTCTTGGTCTGCTGCCTTCATACATCTCCTCCTACATGTCTCTGCGTGAGTGCAGCTACAGCGTGCACTCTCAGGACATGATTACCTGCAGTGTTCCGTCAGTGAGGACTGAACTTGGCAAAAGGGCCTTCTCCTACTCTGCTCCTGCTTCATGGAATATCTTACAAAAAGATCTGAAGCTCTCGACCTTGACTTCTCTAAATGGTTTTAAGAATCTGTTGGAATCCTGGCAAGAACCAATGCAGACATGTTCCTGTTTTTGATTTTGTACATCTACCTTATAAATGTCTGTTTTGCTTCTTTGACATCTTTGTTTTAACTTGTTTAAAAAAATCTGTATTTCTCTCTTATGACTGTCTATTGTTGATTGTCCAGGGAAAATCTACTGTTGCTGTTGTCTTCATTCTTTGTTTGTAGCCAGGTCTCTCTTGTAAATGAGTCCTCGAGGCTCAATGAGATTAACCTGCCTAAATAAAGGTTGGAAAAAAGGTTCTGGATAATAGTTAGGAATGAAAAGTAAATCCTTTGTTGGTTATCTTCCATTGATTATTTTCTGAAAGTTTCATTAAAATCAACCAAATGGTTCATCAAATATTTTGCTAACAAACAAAGTTGAATCCAAACAGTTAATGACAACATTTTAACCAAAGAAACTTGCAGTCAGTTAGCATTTAGATTAAATCATTGCCAATCACTGAATGGTAAATAATAAATGAGGAACTGAGAAACATAAAGCAAGAAAAAGTGATGAAAGCTTAATAAAGTATATTTTGTGCTGAATCATAAACCATTCACGTTTACATTTGAACGACGCTCTGTACGTAAGTCATGTTCCCTTATGTTTACAGAGAATATGTGAGAATGCAACAAGGCTTAAAAGAGACACAGGAAGTGTAAGAACTCGGTTAAGCGGGTGTGCAGGATCTGGGGCACATTCAGCTCACCCAGGCTGAATGCTGGGAGTTCCTCTCCCTTCGCACTCTGCTCAGGCCTAATTACAGCTTGGGAGTGCCTCAGGGCCAAGCTTCCAGAAATGGGGACTGTGGCAGTTCCACAACCAGACCACTCTAAAAAATGATTAAGCGACCCTGGCCTCAGATGAAAGGCGGCCTCTGGCCTCGTGGCTTTTTGTATTGTCTCCATGTCTAATAATCAGAAAATTGTTGAAGTCCAGTACGGCTGCCAATCCGAGCAAAATCAAAGGGAACAGATTATCATATTAATCATAATAGCAACCTTTGCTTCCAATTTGTTTGACATGAGAGTCTGCTCCAAAAGCCCTCAGACAGGAGCAATTATATGAGAGACGGTCATGAGACTGTTGGGGGCAGGGGGAGAAAACTGTAAATGTACCAGACTTTGTCATGTGGTCTGCCACAGCCTTCATTCCTCTCTAACTCCAACACACCTCCATGCAGAGCAGTCACCAACTAACGGACAAGACTTCCAGTCATCCCCAAGTTTAAAAGCAGGGAGAAAAAAAAAAAAAGATGTACAGTATTTGAAGGTTTAGGCCATGCATGTGCTCACCTGATTTGAAGTCAGAGATATTTTGTTGACCTCCAGACAAATGTTTTTATTCTGAGCTCATTTTGGTGCTTCTTGTCTCTGTAGCATTATTTCCCAAACTTCCAGGCAGTCGGAGCAGAATGTGTGAAAGATACAAAAAGAAGTAGCTTATGATTTTCTTGAGCTGAGATGGTGTAGAGGCAGGGCAGCCGGCTCAGGACCGGAAGGTCCCAGGTTCAATCCCCGGTCACTGCATACCTCGTTGTGTCCCTGGGCAAGACACTTAACCCAGAGTTGCTCCCGGTAGGACTTGCAGCGCCTTGCATGGCAGGATACCGCTACCAGTGTATGAATGTGTGTATGAATGGGTGGATGGCTGGTACTGTGAAGCACTTTGGGGCCCCTCATAGGGGGTTGGCAAGCGCTATATAAGTAAGCTCCATTTACCATTTGTCCCATATTACACACCTAGATTGATATTGTGCATTTATCTTTATTTTATTTTTTTTTACTGAATTTTTAACATATTTTGACTGATTCAGGTCTAAAGAAAACATTGGACATTTTTCCCCAAGAGCTTAATGCTGTGAAGGACTCGTTTTTGTGTTAAACATGTTGACTCTATTAGCATGAATGAGACTTCTTCTTTCAGCTTTTCCCTCTTCAGGGGTTGCCACAGCAAATCATCCTCCTCCATCCCACTCTGTCACCTCCATCCTCTGTCCTCACTCCAACTACCTCCATATCTTCTCTAACTGCATCTACATACTGTATCTCCTCTTTGTCTTTTTTCCTGACAGCTGCATTTCTAACATCCTTCTACCAATATACCCACTGTCCCTCCTCTGGACATGTCCAAACCATCTCAGTCTAACCTCCCTAACTTTATCTCCCAGTTGTTCAACATGTGCTGTACCTCTGATGATCTCATTCCTAATCTTATCCATCCTTGTCACTCCTAAGGAGAAACTCAATGTCTTGATTTCCACCACTTCTCGTTCTTTCTTCTTTCTTTTTGTCAACGTCTCTGTCTCCAGACCATACAACATAGCTGGTCTCTTTTTCTTTCACCTCTGCTGATACCTTTTTGCCACAAATCACTCCTGAAACTTTTCTCCATCCACTCCATCCTGCCTGGACTCTCTTTTTCACCTCTTTACCACACTCCCTCCTGGATAGTGGACCCCAAGTACTGTACTTGAAGTCCTGCACCTTTGTGACCTCTGCTCCTTGTAGCCTCACTGTTCCACTGGCCTCCCTCTCATTCACACACATGTACTCTGTCTTACTACGGCTGACTTTCATTCCTCTTCTTTCAAGTGAATACCTCCACCTCTCCAAGTTCTCTTCCACATGTTCCCTGTTCTCACCACAGATCACAATGTCATCAGCAAACATCATAGTCCATGGGGATTCCTGTCTGACCTCATCTGTTAGTCATCACCAGAGCAAACAAGAAGGCACTCAGAGCCAATCCTTGATGCAATCCCACCTCCACTTTGAAGCTATTTGTCACTCCTACAGCACACCTCACCACTGTCCTGCTGTCCTCATACATGTCCTGCTGTCCTCATACATGTCCCATACCAGTATAACATACTCTATATTTCCTCATGCAATACCACACCTCCTCCCTCAGCACACTGTCATTCTTTTTCTAAATCCACAAACACACAATGGAGTTCTTTCTGACCCTCTCTGTACTTCTCCATCAACATCCTCAAAGCAATGATGGCATCTGTTGTGCTCTTTCTAGGCATGAAACCATACTGCTGCTCACAGTCACCTCTTTTCTAAGTCTTGCTTCCACAACTCTCTCCCAGATCTTCATTGTGTGACATATCAACTTAATTCCCCTGTAGTTGCTACAACTCTGTACATCACCCTTGTTCTTAAAAATGAGCAGCAGCACACTTCTTGTCCATTCTTCAGGCATTTTCTCACCCTCAAATATTCCATTGAATATTTGGGTCAAAAACCTCACTGCCATCTCTCCAAGACATTTCCAAACCTCCACTGGTATGTCATCAGGTCCTACTGCCTTTCCCTTCTTCATTCTTTTCAGAGCTTTCCAGACTTCACCCTCACTAATCTTTCCCACTTCCTGGTCCACAGTTTCTATGACATCTACTCTTTTTTCTCTTTCATTCTCTTCATTCATCAGCTCCTCAAAGTACTCCTTCCATCTTCTCATCACACTGTCCTCACTTGTTAGAACATTATCCTTCCTGTAGTTAACAAGCCTAAACTGATGCACATCCTTTCCAGCCTGATCCCTCTGCCTCACCAATTGTACAAGTCCTTCTTGCCCTCTTTAATGCCCAGCCTCTCATACAACTCATCATACTGTATGCTTTCTGCTTTGCCTTTGCTTCCTCCCTCTTTGCTCTACATTGCATCTCCTCCTGCCTCCTCTCTTCAGTTCTCTCACTGTCATATTAGTCTTCTCTAAATTAGACTAACCTGTACAGTATAAATAAAGAATGAGTGAATAAAACGCACAACTAAAACCAGTCAATGTTTCGGTTTTAGTCTAAATCCTTGGCAAAATGTATATTTTAAAGCCTTTAATATAATTGAACAACTTTAACAATAAAAACCTGGTAAAGAAACTAAATAATAAAGATCTTTTTGAGTCCAACAGTTAATGTTAAAGTTCTAAACACAGCTCTTGTACATTAAAGGTGCTATATGTAACTTTCTGTAGCACGCAAAACTTAGAAATATTTTCAACAGGGAAAGCATTCTGCTCCCTCCCCCTCAGAGCCATATATGGCTCTGCCCCCCCGTGGTCTGCTGAAATTCAAATTCAAGCTCTGTTTTTATTGGCTGATTCAAATTCAAGCTCTGTTTTTATTGGCTGGTTACAAACTCTGTTTTTATTGGCTGGTTAACGGCGGGTCACTTTTGCTTTTTAGAAATGCTTATTTACCACCTGGAGAAGCAAGGGGACAATATTTTTTTTAGTTTTTTTCAGAGATTACCTGTCTAACATCAGTCTGTCAGGAGATAGTGACAGAGTGAAGAAATGTGTTAAAAATATACTTTTTTAGAAAAGTTACATATAGCACCTTTAAGTAGCACTTAAAATATGCGTTGGGAATGATTCTCAGCTACTTCCACTCCAAATTGTTTGCACAATATGTTTAAAATGGACAGATTTATAGACATTTCTTAAAGCTGTAAGGCCTTAGCCTCTTGGAAGTGAGTCGTAATATTGAAATTAAAAACAATCTATGGTTTTGCAAGATTTAAGTTCAAATTCAGAGCATGCAACCCTTCCAGACGCAGCCATTAAGTAGCTGGTTTACAAAGTATATTTAGCAAAAGGCCACTTTACAATATTCTACAGAGAGCTTCAGTCTGGCTCCTGGAGCCAAAGCAGTCCTCTCACAAGGCTTTTGATTTACCCAAATCATCTTAAAGCAGTGGAAAATTGCCTCAGATTAAGACTGGACAAGCTGTTGCTGTTGGCCCGCGCAGCCTTTGACAGGAGGTTATGTTAAACACACGTACAGTAATATCCTGTGTGTGTGTGTGTGTGTGTGTGTGTGTGTGTAAAAGCACATTCTTCACACTCCCTTTTTATTGAGTGGCTGCTCTGCAGGACAGCATTCCTGCAGTCCATTATTCCTGCTCTCTTATGCTATGCTGAAAATGCACTGGTGGCTAACAGAGCCCCTTCCTAAGAGCTAAGAATGCAGGAAAAAGAGGAAAATGAGCAATCCATTTTTCTTTATTTTTTTTCCCCAACATATGAAACAAATGTTTGGCATTCCAATGGCACTGCTCTGCTGTAGACCTGTCTGTTAGCAGATGGCAGCATGCCAGGGCTCGTTTGCAACAGATTGGACACCGACTTCACAGAAAAAGAACAAAGTGACTTTTCACTTAAGCCTTGGCACTGTTTTTCCTGGTGAAGCCTTTGGGACATTGTGTGCTGACAAAAGAGCAGAACTGGTCCAGTTGTCACACATCCTAACAAGTTCAGAGGCAAATGTCTGACTAGCAAAACTATTACAAGTACCTGCAGAATGGGATTCAGGATTGTCTTGCTGGAATAAGACATACATTTCATGAAACGTAGGAGCATAACCTTGCTCAAATATTCATTTTTATTAGTGCAATGCAAATGTATAACTTGTTTGTTGTTGTCAGCTTGGTGTTTGCTGCATACACACTTCTGCATCTGCGTCGCAAACCAGAGTTTTAACTGATTTAGTTATCAATAAAAAGGTCTAAAAGTAAAATTTCCACTTTGTATCCATTCTTTTAAAAAAAGCCTGAATGCAGGATTTTTTTCTTTCTTTCTGGACCTTAATTATATTTCTTTTATATGTGCAATAGAGTTTTGATGTGTTGTAGTTGGGGGGCGGCCGTGGTGTAGTGGTAAGGGCAGTCGTCTCCCGATCGGAAAGTTGGCGGTTCGACTCCCGGGACCCGCACCATGTGTCGTTGTGTCCTTGGGCAAGACACTTAACCCTGAGTTGCTCCCGGTAGGACTGGAAAGCACCTTGCATGGTAGTCTGCCACCACCGGTTTATGAATGTGTGTAGCATTCAATATATGTGTAGCACTTTGAGATTTTCAGTAATGAAAAGTGCGTTATAAATTGAATTAATTATTATTATTATTAGTTTTGTTTGTTTTCAACATGCATCAAACCATGTAAGTTTTTGACCTTTCTGTTTTTTTGCATATTGTTCTTACAATTTTGTTTACACTGTAAAACATTTAAAAGGATTAAACTTCAACTGTTGGACTTTTTAACTTTTTAACTTTCACAGAAGGAAAAAACAAAGTAGCTTAAACTGTCCTGCAGACATGCTGGCTATTCAGTGGTTTCAGTGATGAGACTGGTGTTACTTTACTGAAACCAAATTTGAAAGGAGCGTACGTAAAAATATATATATATATATATATATATATATATATATATATTTTACAATATTAAACTTTAATGTTGTTCCTGTAATATAAAAACAATCCAGGTCAGAGGATTAGCAAATTGGCACTGTGGTATGGTTGTTAGCACTGTAGCCTAAAAATAAGAAACAAGAGTGATGCAGTTTCAGTTATAATTATGATCCATGCTATTTTTATTCCTTGTTGATTAAAAAATATGCAAATAGCAATATGTTTTACATTTCATTTCCTCAGATCATCTTAGGACCTTGACTTTAGTGTATCATAACCAACAGCAGGGTCTCTAACTTCCACTTTGTTTAGACTCCAAACTGTATGGAAACTTTAATCTTTTGATAAATAAAGCCAATATGAAAGCACCTTAAGCAAGAATGATTTTGAATGTGCCTCAGTAGGTACACATCATTTGCAAAAAGAAAATCATGGTATATATCACCTTAATTATAATTAGTTTATAATGTGGGCACAAAAATTAACTGTCACACTCCTCACTGTTGGTTGAAGTGTAAAATCAGATGCCATAAGGAAATTATGGATTCCAAGTGGTTCCAACTTGTACAGCAGACATTTTTCTAATTACGGTTGTGCAATAAGTTGGCAAAATGAAAGGCAAATGAAGGATTTATTGCCTGAGCTGTTGGCATTTCTACCATTACTGAAATATTGAATGTTAGGTTTTATTAACTTTCTGCACAGCTGCAGAAAGGTACCCTTTGCAGAGAGTGGTGAAGGCTGCACAGAAGTCTGTTGGAGTCAGCCTCCCCACTAAAGGTAAATGGAGCTTCTTTATATAGCGCTTTCTAGCCCCCTGTGAGGAGCCCCAAAGTGCTTTACAATACCAACCATACACCCATTCATACACGCATTCATACACCGGTAGCGGCAGACTGCCATGCAAGGCGCCTTTCCAGTCCTACCGGGAGCAACTCGGGGTTAAGTGTCTTGCTCAGGGACACAACAACACATGGTGTGGGGAACCGGGATTCGAACCTCCAGCCTTCCGATCGGGGGACGACTGCCATTACCACTACGCCACGGCCGCCCCACAGATATCACAGACATCTACACCTCCAGATGCATGAAGAGGGCCACCTGCATCATGAAGGACCCCACTCACCCAGCACACACTGCCCTGCTCCCCAGACAGGAGGTTGAGGAGCATTAATTGTAGAATCACTAGACTGAGGAACAGCTTCTACCCTGTAGCCAGGATAATCACTGTAAGAAAAAAATCACTGTAATGCCAATTTAACTGGTGATATGTGATTTATCTGTGCTGCTGATAATCCATGTTGCTGATTTCATGCTGCATTCTACAGTCTCATGTTTGGGCTGCTGTTTATTATATTGTTTTACACTTTAGTGTAAATCTTAGATCCTTGTATAGTGTTTCTTGTTATATTAAATTTACTATTTTGGGGTGTAACGGGGACCTTGTGTAGACAATTTCATTCCACCTCATGAACCACATGTGATGCGAATGACAATAAAGATATTTGTACTTGATAAAGTCAATTTGTTTCCTACTTTATGAAGTACAAAAATAGTTCTATCTTTTGAAAATCTAATCAACATCAGCAACACACCTGAAACAGGCTTTCATAAAAAATGAGGTCACATGTGCAATATCGAATGACCCTAAAATGACACAGAGCCATCAAGACATTGAGCATGGTTGATTATTTTAAGGCTGCTATAGACACAGAAGAGGACACGTTATGTGTCACTTAAATGTGTGTGTGTGTGTGTGGGGGGGGGGGTGATGCTTGGTCAATAAATCTTCTTCTTCTTCTTCTTTCGGCTTTTCCCTTTTCAGGGGTCACCACAGCGAGTCATCCTCCTCCACCTCACTCTGTCCTCTGCATCCTCTGTCCTCACTCCAACTACCTTCATGTCCTCTCTAACTGCATCCATATATCTCCTCTTTGGCCTTCCTCTGTGTCTTTTTCCTGGCAGCTGCATTTCTAACATCCTTCTACCAATATACCCACTGTCCCTCCTCTGGACATGTCCAAACCATCTCAGTCTGGCCTCCCTAACTTTATCTCCCAGTTGTTCAACATGTGCTGTACCTCTGATTATCTCATTCCTGATCTTATCCATCCTTGTCACTCCTAAGGAGAACCTCAGCATCTTCATTTCTGCACTTCCAGTTCTTTCTCCTGTCTTTTTGTCCATGTCTCTGTCTCCAGACCATACAACATAGCTGGTCTCACCACTGTCTTGTAAACTTTTCCTTTGACCTTTGCTGACACCTTTTTGTCACAAATCACTCCTGAAACTTTTCTCCATCCACTCCATCCTGCCTGGACTCTCTTTTTCACCTCTTTACCACATTTCCCATTTTCCTGGACAGTGGACGTCCCCAAGTACTTGAAGTCCTCAATAAATGATCCTCAGAATTGAAGTTTTGGTGGAAAATGATTATCTCAGGTAAATAAGGACACTCCAAATCAAAACAGATCACGTTTGAAGTTGCAGCTTAACTCCAACCCAATTTGCACAGAATTAGGGGAGTTCATAATTCATCAAAGCACATGCACGAGCCACTGGGGGTGTGACTTCACTCACTATATATTGAGATGTTTGGTCCGCGGGCTGTGCGTGTGTGTGTGAATGAGAAGCTGACCAGTGGAAACTCTCCACAGCTCCTCCTCTCCTCTCCCGGACTGTGATGGCGTCTCGTTGCGTGGCACTGTGCGCGGCTCTCCTCGTGGCATGGCTCGGCCGCAGGTCAGGTGCGCTCGGAGGAGCGGTGGTCAGGTGCGAGCCCTGCGACGCGGCGGCGCGCCTCCTCTGCAAGCCGCTGCCCCGGGACTGCGCAGAGAGGGTGCGCGAGCCCGGCTGCGGCTGCTGCCTGACGTGCGCGCTCAGCTTCGGCCAGCCGTGCGGAGTGTACACCGGCAGATGCGGCCCCGGACTCACCTGCCAGCCGCAGCCAGGTGAGACCAAGCCCCTGCAGGCGCTGATCGAGGGGCGCGGGGTGTGCATGAACAACGCCACGAGCAGGAGAGCCGCGGCCAGACCCACACCTCCCGTCAACGAGTTGCCAGGTAGGGTTTGCACTTTGGACATGCGTCCGTCGGGAAGTTTGCATTTATGTTTTATGAATCGTGCATGGAGTTTCATGGACAAAGGGGCTTTCCTTAACGTGTCAGCTGGACCTTCAGTCAAGTCCTTTTTTAGTCTTTAGACCTGTTCAGGTGCAGGGAGTCTGCAACTTTTTTAATAAAAAGACCCATTTCTGCCCCTTTGCTCATTAAATAAAAGGTGTTCAGAGCAGCAAAACCCACATGTGATTACCAACTAGTGGCTCATGGGCCACTGTGAGTTCATTGGAGTTTTGTTTTTGGGCCAATGATAAATAATTAATTTTAACATTTGAAGACATTTTTCACATTTTGGGACAAAACATAAATGGTATGGACTGTTATATAGCACCTTTCTATCTTATCAAGCTACTCATTTACACTACAATATGTGCCCTTACCCATTCATACAGCACTCTACTATCTACAGTGCTTTAGATCACATTGTGATTGCTGATGGGACACACATTGGAGACAATGAGGGGTTCAGTGTCTTGCCCAGGGACACTTCAGCACGTGGCTGCTGGTGGAATTGAACCCCCAACTCTTGCATTGGAGGATGACTGCTCTAACCACTCATCCACAGCCGCCCAGTAAAGACCATATTCATGCAAAGAATGAAAATACTAGTTTATGCCACTTTTGATGAAAATGTCAACACTAAAATTTGCATGTCTATGCGAGTCTTTTTATTTATGGAAAATATAATTCAGTATCCCACTCGGAAGTTAAAATGGCATACATTTATTATTACTGTATTATATATATAATATTATTATATTAAAGTGGTTAAATTGATTATTGGTTTCGGTCAATGCCACAGCAGCGGGACCAAAGAGCTGCAGGTTGCAGACCCCTTAAAGTTGCAGTATGTAGCTTTTTTTATAAACATATTTCTTCTCTCAGTCACTATTTTTTGTCAGAGTGATGTTAAACAGGTAATCTTTGAGAAATACTATATTCCTCTGGCGTCTCCCGGTGGTTAAAATAGCATTTATAAAAACCAGAGCGGGCCGTTTTTGACCAGCCAATAAAAACAGAGTTATTTTCATGAACGAGCTTCCCCCGCCCTCCCCCCCGCCTCTCCCAGCGGCAGCGCGCAGGCGCAGCAGCAGCAGCCGGGCAGTGGGCACGCTCCCGTCTCAAACAGTAGCTGTTTCAAGATGGCGGAGGTGGCGAGAGCCTCGAGTGCTCAGAGGATTGCAAAGCGATGCAGAGTTAGCAACTTTCCTGCTTGAAAAGTAAGTGTCTTTGCTTGACTCATGTGATAGCGCAAATGCCATGATATTATCTACAACAGGCTAAAATCGTTTTCCGGCCTACAGCTGACGTGATGCTAATGGCAGCAGCTAACTCATTCAACCTCAGTATTGTTTTGATACGTACATTTAGTTATCCTAACTTATTGTATTGTGGATCAGCATGCAGATATGTTGAAAGTACTGTAACTGCGCTGTCTGTGTAAGAGAGGCATGATCTCAACAACTAGCAATTAGCATATTGTCTGCAGATCATTTGGTGTTCATAATCTAAAAGTCTGTTAGTTGTACTACACAATATATGTTGTTGATGCATACATCTCAACCTCTTTGGACGTTTACCTGTATAAAGGGCCTCAAAAATTATTAAATTTTGGAATCAAATCTGTAAAACTTGCGGTGGGGTGGACGAGTTTGCTGCGGACATGAGCCTGCAGTGAAGCAGGATGAAAGGAGAGCATAAAAAGTTCAAATTTTACTTCTAGCAGCAGAACAGGATGGAAGATGGCTGTTTGATGCTATTTTTTAAATCATCCTACATGCTTTGATATGTTAGATAAATTTGTCATTGTGTGATAAATGTGTTGAAAAGAATATCTGATTATTGTTTGAACTACATTATATGTTTTTATGCAGAGATGATGACTTTGGGGAAGGTCTCAGAAGTGAATTTGGGGAGACTCCCATTCAGGTTTTGGAAACAAGGTAAGTAAGGGGAAACTGTATTTATGTCAAGATTATTTTATGGTTTGCACTGCAACTAATATAACTGTGATCATAATATTATTACACAATTTTAAAATGTAGATGGTAAGGTTGTATGTCTAATATTGTTTATGAAATGTATTTCCACCAGATATTACGGTAGGCAGAAACAAAAACCAAAGTTTAATAGTTGTTTTTATATAATCCATCCATCCATCCATCCATTTTCTTCCTCTTATCCGGGGTTGGGTTGCGGGGGTAGCAGCCTAAGTAGGGAGGCCCAGTCTTCCCTCTCCCCAGCCACTTGGAGCAGCTCCTCTGGGGGAATCCCAAGGCGTTCCCTGGCCAGCCGAGAAACATAGTCCCTCCAGCGCGTCCTGGGTCTTCCTCTGGGTCTCCTCCCGGTGGGACATGCCCGGAACACCTCACCAGGGAGGCGTCCAGGAGGCATCCTAACCAGATGCCCGAGCCACCTCAACTGGCTCCTCTCGATGTGGAGAAGCAGCGGCTCTACTCCGAGTCCCTCCCGGATGACTGAGCTTCTCACCCTATCTCTAAGGGAGAGTCCAGACACCCTGCGGAGAAAACTCATTTCAGCCGCTTGTATCCGAGATCTTGTTCTTTCGGTCATAACCCAAAGCTCATGACCATAGATGAGGGTGGGAACGTAGATCGATCGGTAAATTGAGAGCTTTGCCTTTTGACTCAGCTCTCTCTTCACCACGACAGACCGGTACAGCGCCCGCTTCACTGCGGATGCTGCACCTATCCGCCTATCAATCTCACGCTCCAGTTTTTATATAATGTATTTCTTTATTGTTATGGCTTTTCTGTGCTGCAATTTTAGTGGACATAAAATTAGAATAATACAGATGCACAATATTGACAATAAATATCTTTGAAGCTTATTTTTTTTATTATTTTATTTTTCTAACCACGTCACAGAAAATGTACAACTTTATAAATTTAAGAATTTTTAAAAAGATGACTTAATTAAAATTCTGTGTTCATGTATAACATACACAGACCAAAAACATGCATGTTAGACTGATTGGTAACTCTAAATTGACCCTAGGTGTGAGTGAGACAGGTCTCTCTTGTAAATGAGTCCCCGTGGCTCAACGAGGCTAGCCTGTATAAATAAAGGTTGAATGAATGAATGTTCTTCTTCCTCAGGTTGTCAGCGCTGTCCTGTTGATGATGATGGTGGTGGTGGTCCCACAGACAGCAGCAAAGCCACACAGGAAGTCCTTTGAAGGTTTAGCAGAAGAAACGGTCCCTCTGCGTTTGGACCCAAACAATTTAGTTCCCAGCCTAAAAGTCAGTTCTTTGGCCAGCGACTCCATCTCACCGTGGACCTACAAGTGAGGCTTCAGCTCCTCAGTGTGTTGTCCTTCATGAAGCTCAGAGTCCTGTTAACAGTTTTTTGTCTCCTCTCTGTCCTCAGCATCTCCAGGGATGACAACATGTACCCTCATGCGCTGTCGCAGGCTCACTGTTTGCTCAAAACCTGCCTGGACCACCAAGGACTGGAGGACGGGGGCCTGGAGTCCCGTCCCATTCTGCATCAGGTGCTGGTTCTGAGGAGAGTCAAGACGCCAGGGCTAGGCACAGCTACCACTACCGCCTGGAGTCCAAACTCATCTCAGTGGGTTGCACCTGCGTGAGACCGAAGGTGATCAACCAGCACTGAGGACTGACCCATGGAGACCAGATGAAGACCATCTCCACGTGGGGTGTCCTCCAAAGATCTGTGGCAGGGTGTGGCCTTGGGGCAATTTCAATCCCAAAAATCCTCAATTAAAAGAAAAGAACTTTTAAACGAGTTGATGAAGTTTATCAATGAACCTTAATTTTTTTATTTATATATACTGTATATATATATATATATACAGTAGTCATTCATTCATTCAACCTTTATTTAGTCAGGTAAATCTCATTGAGCCTCGAGGGCTCATTTACAAAAGTGACCTGCTACTAACTAAAGAATGATGAACAGCAATGGTAGAATATGTTCATCATTCTACATTCATACATACATATATATATATATATATATATATATATATATATATATATATATATATATATATATATATATATATATATATATATATATATATATATATATATATATATATATATAGATATATATATATATATATATATAGATATATAGATATATATATATATATATAGATATATATATATATATAGATAATATATATAGATATATATGATAATATATATATAGATATATAGATAGATATATATATATATATATATATATATATATACATATATAGATAGATATATATATACATATATAGATATACAGTATATATATAGTATATACTGTATACTGTAGTTATAAATATAGTTATTTTTTTATATAGATACCTATATTTATAACTATATATATATATATAGTATATATACATATAGATACCTATATTTATAACTATATATATATATTATTATATATATACACAAATGAAAGAGTGGAGATCAGGTGGTTCTCTATGGACTTTAGATGTTTGGACAAGCTGACAATCTGGAGAAGCTCCACATATTTATTGACCTGACCCACTTAAGTGAAGACCAGATCAGTCACCTGGGCCCTGCTTGCTGTTCTGTTGCCCTGAAGGCTGCAGGTTAGGAAGAATTTGGAGTTAATTAAGTTCTGTTTAATTTCTGTCCAGTTTTATTAAAAAGTTATTTAAATCAAACTAAGTACACAACAGAGTATTTAACATCAGGGTGGATGCTCAGTGCTTTATTTATGGTTATTTAAGTGCGTTATGTAACGGTTTGATGATCCTTGTCACATATTTATTTAGGTTTTTTGTGTATTTATTGTCTAAATAAATAAATAAAAAAGATTTTGTCGCTGTGTTCTTTCAAATAGAAAATTATTTCACTGCATGTTCATGAAGAATCATCAATTTAAAGGTTTGCATGAAAACAGGGTGACTATGAGAACTGTTTGTTTTCATCAACTCCCCCTGTGAGCATCGAATCTCATTATGTAACAAAACCAGAATATGAACAAGTCCAGCTGTTTTCCTCTTCTTCGGACCGTAGGTCCCTCTGGGTGTAAATTCCTCGTCTGAAGACCATCGAGAATGTTTCAAAACGATGCGTAACACAGATAAAATGTCACACACTGCAGCAAAGTATTATAACATAACTTATTGAAAGGGTTATACATAATTTACGATACTTTATTACAAATACGCAAAGATTTGAGAAGGAAATAGTCGATCGGGTGACTGCGCCGACGCCATCTTAGAACTGTGTTTACAATGCATGCGCGTTCACGAGACAGGCCAAGCTGTGGAGGAGGAGCTAAGGAGGCGGAGTTTCAGGTCAGCCAGAGTGCAAGGGGGAGGAGGGAGAAGGGTTTCTGCTCGAAAATTTCCTAAGTTTCAGGGCTTTACAGAAACTGCAGACCGTGCCTTTAACTGTGAACCACATCAAATATTGTGAATTTTAGATTTTAGTCCTCAGAGACACGGGGTAAAATATTTAATAATTTGTGGTATTGTTTGTTTTCTTCATAACGTTTGATAATATTTCACAAATTATCTAAAAAAAAAAAAAGAAAGATTATGTCTTAAACTGTGAAAATCCTTATGTTTTGGGTAACAACTGTTGTAAATTTCCAGCAGAGCATACAGAGACTCAGGACAAGGAGCAGAATTCCACTGACTCAAGTCTTCAAACTTCATACAACAGTCATGCTGGACCACTTAGACCTCCATATCCCCCCTACTTCTCCTCCACAAAGTCAGACGTCCTCAGGCAGGAACCGCAGAAGAAAACCCAGAGCTTTCAAACGGAGGATCTCCCCGGACCACTCATCACAGACCAACAAAACTTTGCTCTCGAAACCAAACAGGAGCCTGAATATGTGAGTACCGCAAAACATTTTTATGTCATCCAAACACACAAAAGGAATGTTTTTCTCCTCTTCTCTGTGTTTTGGTGTTTTTCCTCCCGCTTGTGGGTGATGAAATGTTTTGGATAGCGGCGGTGACGATTGGCAGGGACCTTGGTGCAGTAGAGTGACATGGCAGCGAGCGTGTACCACGGCCCTGCGGCTGACCTGGGTCAGGCGGTTGGTTGGCCGCAAGGCGTCCGCGTGCCGGGTGCACTGAGAGCCAGCGGATGATGGATTGGCTGATGCGAGTGCCTGTTGGGAAGCACTGCTGCTATTTTGATCTGTCTTTGGCCTGAGAAGTGAGCACACTCTAGTAATGGGCTTTGCCTGGCTACTGTGATTAGTGAGCGGAGTACTTGGACTCGAGGACGAGCCCTTTGGCTCCATCTTTGAGCCGGTTGAGTTCAATTTGTTCCCCATCCATTGTGTTAAGACTTTTAAGCAGCTATGCAAACGGTTAAGCCTCTGCAAGTTGGATGAAATGATTCCTGATCCGCCACCTCTTTCATATCGCCGCCATCATTATTAAGGTATTACAGCAGGGCAGTGTGTTCTGCAGCGTGAGGCAGCTTTAGCTTCCTCACAGTAAATGTCAAAATGACGCTGAATGAAACCAGCGGTGCTATGGCCTGCAGTCGTATTTCTCAATGTTGGCGCTTTAGACATGCAAATGTGAAATTAGATTATGCGTTTACTCCTTTTTCTATAGGGACCCTGTCGAAGAGAGATTGAGAACATTCTCAGCAGCCTGAAAATAAGCAACATCCTCAACCCCAGAGGTTTCCGCATACCAAACTGCGACAAGAAGGGATTTTATAAGAAAAAACAGGTATGACGAAAGCTTATTCTTGCATTGCTATTCAATGAATTGACAATGAATGCCCAAGCCAGCGACTCAAACATTAGGGCTCCTGCAATCCAATTACAGCTTTGTTGCTGTCTCATGTATTCATCAGTAGTTATTAAAGCTTTGTCACTGCACCGCACCAGTGAGGCAGACCTAAGCCACTGGCTCTGGAAACAGGAACCACAGGGGCCAAACCCCAGCAGCGCTGAAGGCTGGGACGGCGGCTGCTTTGCCTCCCCTCCCAGGGAGACAGACGTCAAGGTGGCCGCTGGCACCCCATGAGCTCGCCCCATAATTGCTGGACTTTTGAGCGGCAGACACAGAAATAGAGCTGCAGCCATCCCCACCTCAACATGGTTCACCCACGATTGGGTTGTAATAAATGAGTGGTTCTGACGCATTCACATGAGAGCGCTCGGGGCTCCCGCTCAACTGAATCACAGAGATTGTTCATCTTATTGCATATCAAACCCCCCCTGTTTGACCTGCAATCATCGTATTAGCAGCACTGCAACACCAGACTCATTTATCACGTCTGGCTCAAGGCACCAAAAGCCTGCCGTTTAATTTTTGACATGTGCGTGAATTTGATTAAAAAAGGCACAACAATCTTTTTTTATAAAGGATGGAAAATGAGCTTGAATTAGGATTTTATGTTGGTAAATTGCCATCATGGTTTGAACTATTTGGGTTTTTAATTCTCCTTTTACAAATTCAGACTTTAAAAAAAATCCAAACGCATAATGATATTCAAAGATTTACTCATTGTACGAGATTTGTTGTCGAGATCTCATACGAGTGTGATTTCCATCGTCCTCTCTAATAACTCTTGTCTGAAGGATTGTGCTAAATAGGGATGTCCTTCCTCCTGATCAGCCCTAACCCCTCCGTGGAGCGGTGGTGCCTTAGCTCTTGAAATGAATGGCTGCATGTTTTACTGAAGTGGAGGCTGACCTTTAGTAAAATTGGCAGTAAAATAACAGCCCTTGGGTAGCTCCACAGACTCTGTAAGTCATTTGTAGTACCCATAATTTGGAGCTGTGGGGTATAATCAGCAACAGATGATTCGTTCTGGCCACCAGCTTCTGAAAATAGATCTTGGTTCACAGTTGCTCACAAATGGGACTAAGTAAATATTTTACCAGGTTTCTGTTTACCTTAAAGTTCCCTATATGTGTGTCTGTAACTGGAGGTAGACCGTAAAAAGCAGCTCAAAATACCACAGCATGTCGGATGGCCAAGACTTCGTCAACTCAGCACAATCTAACCATTAATGCCTCTTAAATGCACAGTTGTGCTTCATTGACAAAAGTGGCCTCGTTGCTTAAAATACCACTCATTCAGCGGATTGTTTTAATTTCATTTGTCTGCGCTATCGCCCTCATCCGTCGTCAGCTTGTATCCTTGTGTACTTCCAGTGCCGTCCATCCAAGGGCAGGAAGCGTGGCTTCTGTTGGTGCGTGGACAAATACGGGCAGCCTTTGCCAGGGTTTGATGAGAAGGCGCGAGGAGACATCCAGCACTACAGCTTCCCAAGCCGGTCGGAGTGAAGAAGAATGGGAGGGAGGGAGGTTGCAGATGAACAAGAAGAATTGTAAACAAACACTGAGGATATTGGAGTCGAGGTCAAAAGATGGCTCAGTTGATATATGGATGTTTGCTATTTCTGTCTGTTGCCTGCGGGACATTTTTTCCCCCCGAGGCAGAGCATGGAGATCAGAGGAGGTTTATCAGGAGAACAAGCTTGGAATTTGATGCTGCACACACACTCTTTATAAGCTGTTTTTTTATTTCTGACTCCAACTGGAGAGCTTCTGGTAAAATGATAAGCTTAAATAACTAATTTCCGAAGCCTTAAAGTGATGACGAAAACCACAAAAGACACATCACATCAAGTGATGAGTGTTCCTACAGTTACGCACAAATAGATGGCATTGCATAGGCACAACCAATAACTCGATGCTTGTGATTTATTACACAAACATTGCGTGTGGCTGTGATGACATGCGTAGTTCTGTGCCTTACTATGAATTCCTATTTGTATTACTTTTATTGTTGCTTCCTGCTTTACAGGTAGCCGGATATGATTGTGCAGCTTAAACAGCACCGTGTATTTAAAGTGTTTATGTGGAGTTTGAAGCCACATTGAGGAAAAAGAGACATTTTACTCTGTGCTGTGGCCAATTTGATGTCACTTTGCAACAGCTGAATACTTGAGATTAAAGGCCTTTGCCATATATTCTTGATTTTTTTTTATTTGTTACCAGTGGTATTGTTCTATACTTGTCAGATTTTGATATGTTTGCATGTACAATCCAGCACTCAAAGTCTATTTTTTACCTAATAAAGGCAGTAAAAATGACCCATGCATTTTTTTTTGTCTTTTCCAATCACTACAGTAAACATAATAACATGTTTTTTTAATGAAAATTTTATTCACTATCATTCACAATTAAAATATACACCATGGTTTGCTTCTATGAATGTCTCACATCAGTTTTATTAAATAGAATTCACAGAAAATTCAATCCACATGAACAAGACAGCAATCAAAAGCAAAAACAAATAAATAATAGACGATATACAAGATCATATTTAATGAGTAGACCTGCAGAGGTAGAAAAAATGCTAACCGGTCTATCCGTTACCTCACAACGGCTTGGATAGCTCTGATATGTTTGTGCTTAAATGAAAATTCAAGATCCCAAAACCTCTGGATTCGGCTTTACAGACATATAGACCTGCTGTTTTGAACAATGGAGTTACATATGATATCAGAACGACACATGAATACCGCTATATATACATATATATATACAATGATACAAAATAAGGAAAACATAAACACATAAAAAAGAAAGGCTATTGTGAATAAATAAGATTATGATACAGAGATCAGTTGTAAATAAAGCAGGAGGACATATTTCTTTAAAGTTTTGTTATTTTAGATGTCTGAGAGTAGTTTGTTTAAAGTTAAGTTAAGAATAAACTTTTTTCTGTCTGTAAAACGTGTATTTTTGTGCGTTCACGAGTGAGTCCATCCCTCAGTGAGTGACCTCTTGATGACACTCTGCATCGGCAAGAATGTCGCTGGATTCTGGGAGCTTCTTCCCGTTCCACGACGAGACACACCAGCAACGAGCCGGGGGCCCGACCAGAGACGACTCGCACTGAAACACAAAGACGCATGAGTCACCTACTGAGGACTGATCTCTTTAAATTAGTCGGGATCTAGTTTAGTTTTGGGGAAAAAGTTAAACATTTCTCACCTGCTTGGCCTTGTAGAAGCCTTGCTTGTCACAGTTGGGGAGGTAAAAGGTTGTGAACTTGTCGCCTAGTAACTGCTGAGAGCTGGCTATCCTGTCCAGGGCCGCGTGCAGCTCAACGTGACAGGGACCCTTTGCAAAACAGAAGCAGAACTGCATGTTAATTAATATACCACACGGTCTTTTTCCTTTAGACAATCAATGCTTCCCCTAGATTCATGCACTCCCTCTTGTGGAAATTCATACCTGCTGCACCAGTTTGTTGCGAATGGCGTTGACCTTGGCTTTGATGCTCTCCTGACCCTCAGCAGGATCTTGGGGATCGGAAGGAAGATTAAGTCCCAACAAGTAGTGCAGGGAGCCATGATCCGGGTCTTCATCGCCCTCCCCTGTAGAGATTTTGAAAAGACGTTAATTGTAAAAAAAATAAAATCCTGATTGTAATGGAAAATGAACACAAATGAAAGAATCACTGAAGCTACCTTGTCCCAAGTCTTCAGTGCAGATTCCCTGTCCTCTGATCAGAGCGTGGAGTGGTCTGGCCTCACCTGGCCTGGGAGTGCAGTGGAGGCCCTCGCCACAGTGGGCTGTGTGAACGCCACAGGACGCACCTTTCTCAAGAGCGCAGGTCATGCAGCAGCCGCAGCCGGGCTCTCTCAGCACTTGCTTGCAATCCGGTGGGACTGCAGGACAGCTGTTCAGCTTCTGTTGCGTGCAGGGGGAACAGCGGATGGGTTCAGGTCCCACCACTGGGGTCGACCTTACCACAGCCAGCACAGCCAGAGCGACTGCTGCCCCAAACCTCAAGGTTTTATAAAATCCAAGCATTTTTTAAAAGTCTACAATTTTCTTTAAAATCTTCTTTGGTCTTGCCTTTGTAAACCTGCTCTCTTTGACTGGAGAGTTTCTTCTAAAGAGATTTCCGTGAACCGGCCGTATTTGTACGATGAGCTGACCTCAAAACGGTTAATGATTGACACCGTGACCAGAGATATAAAATATTTTTGACAAAGCTATTCCAAACAGTGGGTGACCCCGTTTGATGTGCGTAGATCCATGATCACAAGGTCAGTCGTCAATATTGACTCGGGAACATAACGAGATTGTAGATCAAAACAACTTTGTTTTTGGATGACAAAATCAGCCCACATCTTCACAACTGAGGTTGTGAAAGGAATTTTAATAGCGCTGCTGCTTACGACAGTAATGAGTGATGAATGTTCACTACCAGAACATTCAGACCATTCAAAAATGCATTTATTATATTGAGTAATGCTAACGGACGAATCTCGGACATTTGATAATAAAATCCTATTTTTCCCCTTTGGACATGTTGCTTTCCTTATCATGTTGACAGATAAAATGAATCATTCCTATCGACTTGCACAACGCTAACATTGTGGATTTGTCTGCTAGACTCACAACATGTTTGTCTACAAAACGAGGACAGTAACTGAATGTTTCCCCGGTGTAGTATTTGTCATAAATATCTGACAAATGCCAGAAGTGGGATGCGTAAGCCAGCTCCACTTATCTCATGCTGCGCTCTCCACACAGCCCCAAGCATTTCATTGTGATAGGATTGAAGTACAAAAAACGTATAAACCCATGTACTCTTTGATAAAAAAGATGGAGCAGGAGATTCTGGGTGCTGTTCCCAATAAATTTACAAAGTCAAAGTTGATCCATACACAATATCAAGGATAGCTACTCATAACCCACAATTTGGAAGACTATACTTCAGTTCAGTTCAGATAGTTTCAGCAGGTCTACATGGACCTCCACGAGTGTAAGATGGTGGTCAGTTAACAGGTTCAGTGGATATATTCAGACCAAAAACAATTGAAGTTCAAATACTGTCATCTTTCAGTGCCATCTACAAATCCAACACAGTTCAGTCAGGTCATCTGAGCGGTTTCTATTTTTGTCGAGATGTTTTGTTCTTCATCCAAAGGACTTCATAAGTCTGAGGAGCCACAAAAACTCATTTCCACAAGCAGCACACTCATGCCGGGTACCCACCGAACGCGTCTTGAGCATCAAAAACGTTCCCAACGCACGGTGTTTGCTGCTTGTCAACAGATGTCTGTTCACATCGAACGTGGCTGAAGACGCAGTGGGAGGAGTGTCTTGGTCCTTTTCCGGTCGGGTTTGTTTTGTTTCTTGTACACCGGGCAGACAAAATCAGCTGTACGTGAGCCTCGTTACTACTTGAGTGGGTTTTCTACGAGCCAAACTGCAGCTCCAAAAGCTTTTGTTGAGATTAAAACGTTGTTTTATGTTTGGGGTGATCGTACGCTCGAGCGGACAGCGGCAACTGTAAAAATGCCAAGTTTCTTACCGGAGGCTGGTTTCTTCATGGAGGCTCGTTGGGCTACGTTTGAAAAGTCCAAAAAAAGTCCCGTCGTCGTTGTGTCATCACATAGCAGAGTCTCTCTCGATTGGTTGCTGCTAGCGGCGAGCAGCCAAAGTTCAATTATTTGAACTCCGGCAGCGGCTGCTCTGGACGCGCCGCAAGCACGGAAAAGAACTGCCGTGCTCTGCCGCGCTGCTTGAACTGCTCAAAACACGCTGCGTCACGCTTCGCCGCTCCACGCCGCTCCTGCACAATGACTTTGCATGTAAACCGGCTGCTTCTGCTGCTCGAAACGCGTTTGGCGGGTTGCCGGCATCACAGTGGACCAACCAGTTTGCTGGTGATACAATGGTTTATGGGGCCCGCCCTCTCCCCCATTGACTCGTTTGAGGACACCATATAGCCAAAGTGGGTCAAAACATCAAAATGTATGCTCAGTAATCCAGGTTAAAAAAACAACAACAACAAAATTCAGTCAGGTCGCCTGGACTGTGTTATTGTTGAGACGTTTCGTCATTCATGCAAATGACTTCATCAGTCTAAGGAGCCACAAACAAACTCAGTTCCACAAGCAACACACTCACAGTGGAGCAACCAGTTTGCTGGTGATAAGATTGTTTCTGGGGTCCACCCTCTCCCCCGTCAACTTCTCTGAGGAAGCCATAGCTAAAGTGGTTCAAAACATCAAAGCTACTTTAGCTATGGCTGCCTCAGAGGAGTTGACGGGGGAGAGGGTGGACCCCAGAAACAATCTTTTCACCAGCAAACTGGTTGCTCCACTATGCGAGTGTGCTGCTTGTGGAACTGAGTTTGTTTGTGGCTCCATGGACTGATGAAGTCCTTTGGATGAAGGGTGAAATGTTTCAATAAAAAAAAGAAACCGTCCAGAGGACCTGACTGAACTTTGTTGGATTTTTAAAAACTGGATTATTGAGCATGAACTTTGAGGAACACCTACAAACCTGAGTACAAAATACAACTAAATCACAAGAGGGCCTTTTTGTGATTTTTAAAGTAGATATGTAATTTTGAAACAGGTTTTCTGACACACTGTGCAGCCAGGCTTTCATGAGACGGAATTACCATGACCATATATGGAGTGAGGGCACGCTAGTATGCACCAGCAGAGCGTGACGGGCCTGTTATTGTAGATTTACAGAAATTGTATTGTGCTCAGAAAAGAACATTTTAAGGTTGAGCATGATAAATCAATGTGTAGCCACTTATCTCAGCAACATAGAGGACGGAAGCTCCCCCTCATTGACTGATGAAGACTGTCAAAGCTGCAGGGCGAAGCATGGACTCTATGGATCAGGTCAAGTTGCTGCTTCAGCTCAAGGAGAGCAGAGTGCAGTGTACCCAGACACACAGGTGAGCAGATGGAATAACAGATCAACCTTATACTGTAACCATGTGAAGGAAATGGAAGGCATGTTGTAGGTCTTAATTTTGCACAGAAGTATTTCTGTTAGGAATGGGGCAGATCTGATCCAGTATTGGCATCCGATACCAGCATAATTTAAGTGTCGGATATCGGATCTAACCTGCCGATATTTCCGATCCAGCTTCAAAGAGCCCTTTTGTTCCATCATATTCTGTGACTACCGTCTTAACATTGTGTAAGTTAAACCCACTGAAGAAATTCTGGGCCTCACAACAAGAAACACACAAACTTTAACAGCACACAGAAGGCAGGTCTTTACCCCACATGTCCTTCTCACTCATGGTGCAGCTGGAAAAAACGGGGGGGAAAACGCTAAGCATGATGGGAAAGACAACACAGTCCACTCCCTTTAACCACTAAGGGAGTGGATTTTGTTGTCTTTCCCATAATGCTTAGCAGTATTTTAGTTTTCTAGCTGCACCTAAAGCTGGAAAACTAAAAAAACCGCTAAGCATGATGGGAAAGACAACAAAATCCACTCCCCTTAACCACTAAGGAAGGGGATTTTGTTGTCTTTCCCTTAATGCTTAGCGGTATTTTAGTTTTCCAGCTGCACCTAAAGCTGGAAAACTAAAAAACCGCTAAGCATGATGGGAAAGACAACAAAATCCACTCCCCTTAACCACTAAGGAAGTGGATTTTGTTGTCTTCTCCATAATGCTTAGCGGTTTTTTAGTTTTTCCAGCTGCACCATGAGTGAGAAGGACGTGTGGGGTAAAGACCTGCCTCTTGTGTGCTGTTAAAGGTTGTGAGTTTCCTGTTGTAATGCTCAGAGTGTCTTCATTGGGTTTATCTTACACAATGTTAAAATGAATAGTCTCAGTTCAAAAGCTTCATTATACAGATTCATATACCTGAACGGTATCGGATCGGAAAAGTATCGGTATCGGTCGAGACCCAGTTTTAAATATCGCCTATCGGTATCGGATCGGAAGTGAGAAATGTGGATCGGTGCATCCCTAATTTCTGTTCCATGTTTCTTTGACCGTGTGTTCTGCCCTGAAACTCTGTGTGGATGTTTTCTCCATAGCAAAGTGAAGATGTAAATGTCTCTGTCCTCTTTTTGCAGGCTTGTTGTTTAACCTCGCGCTGCCCTTGGGTCTAAATGACCCCCGAGGCCTCAGTTGTAGGCGTTGTGGGTCATTTTGACCCAAGGGCAGCAGGAGGGTTAAGGTTGCATGATGCTTTGTGTAGTGTGTGATACTAGTTCTAGGCAAGTATTGATTTGAGCTGCAGGCATCTTGTACAGACGTCGTCGTGGCTGTGATCACCCTTTTAAGAGGGGATGCTTTCTGCACGTGCTGACTTAAAAAAATATTTTTCTCAACGTTTCATTTTGAAATTAATGACTATTTTTGAGTTAAGGATGACAAGATAATGAAAAATTAATAAATAAAAGGAAAATATTGACTCTTGCCCTTTAAATGTTAGAGAATTTACAGATTTATTGACCATTACAATGAAAAAACAAAAATTGCACCAAACAATGAACTCTTCTTTCAAAATTACTAAATACTTTGTTTTTCTGATTGTACCTTATTTTGGCAGATTAAATCTAATTTCCAAACAGACTTCAATGGCAGTGGGAGCCCTGAACAGAAAATTTGAACTGATCGTCTCAGCAGGTTGATGTTCTACATTAACTGTGTTATTCAACCACAAGCTGATGAGTTGTTGCCTCTTCAATGTTGACCATCAGGTTTACTACCCACTCTGGAAATGGCTCCTTTAAAATATTTGGGAACAAAATAATATTGTTAAAAACTACTTTGCAGTACATTTGAATTTTAAATTATTTTTTTTAAAGAATCTTGATAAAACATAAACTACCAGCTTCTTGTTGATTTTTCTTTTCTTATTCCTTGATGAGTTACTTTGTTTTTTCCAGTAATTCTTGGAGACCTTGGGAAAAAAGAGAAGATTATAACGACCCGTTTACAACAGCCGCACATTTGATAGAAGTATGAAGTTCTTCAGTGTTCTTGCCTTCAGTCTCAGCTTCTCTCCACCTGAGCACTTCTCTTTTGCTGACGTTGGTAGAGGAACGTTGTCATCGCTCAAATCTGACACTGAACTATTTTCATTCACGTGGTTGTCAGATTGAATTTGAATGAAACTCTTCTGGCTTACAGAACGAGAGACCCGTCCTGGTCTCAGAACAAGGAAACTCTCATCATCATCATCATCATCATTTTCTTCTTCTTCTTCTCCTCTTTCATTTTCAGCGACTGCCTCCTCGGTCTCAGCACCCACTTGAGACTCTAAATCCTCTTCTTCTCCGTCTGCTCCTTCAGATTCATCTTCTCGCATTGACTCTTCTTCTATTGGCTCCAGAGGTAGTCGCTTTCCCACCATTTTACATTAACAACAAGAAAAAAGTAAAGAATACAACACAGATCAACATGTGAACCAGTTATTAATATACAACCTCACTCACTTGTAACATTCTCATGACACATGCATATATAGGGTGTTGAGTGGGCACACGGTGCAGCTGGTGGTGGGATGTGTAATCATTCTCACCTCTAGGACCTGTGCCCACTCTCATATACAGTATAGCATGTAGACATTTAGGGTTCTGGGCAAGGGTTGGGGTGGTGGGGTGAATGGGCACTGCCTGCTCTCTGGGGAGGGGGTGGGTCTGTGCCGGTCACTGTCTCATACCCCCCACTTTAAACGCACTATACAGTATAACAACATGCATTAACACC
>JBBPBX010020706.1:20542-33763 GCA_038048925.1 Garcialebias charrua | reverse complement strand
ATTTTACTTGAGTTGATTGATGGCGCGTATATCCCTTTAATGATGTAATCTCACTGTGATTCTGTTATCTACTGCTTCTGTCATGTTCACTTTTTGTTAAAAAGTTGAACCTGAATAGTAAACTATCTGGTTTTTCCACTTCATTTTTTCAGCACCAAGTTCCTGGGAGTGCATGTCTCAGAGGACCTGTCCTGGAGCAGGAACACTGCATCACTGGCAAAGAAGGCTCACCAGCGTCTCTACTTTCTCCGCAAGCTGAAAAGGGCTGGAGCTTCAACCCCCATCATGAGCACCTTCTACAGAGGTGCCATAGAAAGTGTCCTGACCAGCTGCATCACTGTGTGGTTTGGTGCATGTACTGCATCCTGCCGCAAGAGCCTCCAGCGCATCGTGAGAGCAGCTGAGAAGATCGTCGGCACCTCCTTCCCCTCACTGCAGGACTTACACAGCAACCGCCTCACTCGGAAAGCCCTCTGCATGGCAGGTGATCCCACACACCCACTACACAGCTGCTTCAGACTGCTGCCATCAGGGAGGAGACTGAGGAGTCTCCAGGCTCGAACCAGCAGACTGAGAGACAGCTCTGTTCATCAGGCAGTCAGGATGCTAAACACTCTGCCTGCTCTGCCTCCCCTCCCATTTGAACTGCCTTAACACAAAAAACTTTCTCACACATTACCACACAACACAAAGATTTTAACACTGGACTCTGTGTCATCAAACGGGTTATTCACTAAACTCTCGGTCATGTGCTCATTCAGTTTGCACTACTTCTCATATTTGCACTAATGTTTGTATTACATTACTGCCTATAATCATACTACTGTTTACATTCACTGTTTACATTTATTAATACTGTTTACATTAAGTTCTGCTCTCCTTGATCGAGAAAAGAAAATCTGTCCTTATTAGCAGCGTCACTCATGGGAGTAAATGACCAACTAAAACCAAAGAATGTATGTTTATAATAAATGTGGACCTTAAATTATGCACATGTCCTGGTGGCTTACTGGGTAAAGCAGTGCGCCGTTAGGTGCTCCTAACCTTATCGAGACCTCATGGGTTCGATTCCCACAAGGTATGACTTTTTTTTTTCCTTCTTTCTTTAGATTATTTATTCATTCCAGATTAAAAAGACTTTATGCTTCATTTCTTGTTGTATTGTAAATAGTTTTCTTGTGTTTTTTAAATCTGGAATGAATTAAAAGGAGAAAAAAAAACGTTGTCCCATGTGGGAATTGAACCCATAAGGTTCGGAACTGCGACGCAACGCTCTTCTCATTGAGCTATCTGAGATCTATGACTGCGACAGGAGGAGGTCAATGTAAAGTCTGCGTTACCGAAGTCTGCGTTACCGAGACAAATTAAACTTAAATTAATTCATAATTTAAGTTGGTTTCAGTTTGAGATCTTCATATTAATATTGTAGTGTTAGAAAACGGCATTGATAACAAATTGATTTTAATTTAAATACTTTAATCCGTTAGTCATTATTACATTTAAAATTATAATTCGACTTCAAACAGAACCTATTGTCAAAAACAATTGTGGTGCGTGACTTTTTTAAACTCTAAATATTTTCTAAATAACGAAATATGAAGTTATTAGTGGAGAAATTCCGTCTGGATGACAGCAGACTGACGCTCCTAAAATATACGACAGGTCCGGACCACTCGTAAATTTTGTTCGTATCTGAAAAAAATCGTAGGATACGAAAACATTGTTGAATGCCACAAATGATCCTAAATCACTCGTACGCACAGTTTAAGAACAAATCTGTGCGTACGAACGGTTCGTGCATGAGGCCCAATGTTTCTAAACTCTAAACGCTCTAAAAGAGCACAGAATGTCATGAGTTCAGCTCCCTGCCTCCTCTGCTCTTTGCCACCTGCAAGTGCTCTTGGCCACGCCCACTTCTCTGCTCTGCACAAACAGCTGATCAGCTGCAGCAGGAAGTTTATCCAGCAGTATAGGCTCCACAAAGGTGCAGCAGGTGCTAAATAATTTAAAATAATTTATTTAAAATAAAAATTCCATGCCAATCGTGTGGCTCATCCATCAATCAGCCGATTGTGTGTCATGTCCAATCTTATTTAGCAAAACTGCAATAGAGCAAGTCTGCGATAAACGAACCGCGAAGTAGCGAAGGACTACTGTACTTTGTTTCCAAGGAGATCTTATTCAAAATTTTTAAATGATCTTGTTCAAAAGTGCTTTATGCTTTCTCAAAGTCTTTCAAATATTTTACTTGGACTTAGGGTGCCCTTTTTCACATAATTTATGTTCAATATTCAACCAAAACCCCATATATGTAGTTAAGTGTGTGATTAAAATATATAAACAAACAAGACAAGTGACCTGTTTCCGAAAGTCTTTAAAAACAAAACAAAAAACTATGATGTATAATTCCTTAACTCTGTGCCAAGTTTGTGGCATATAATTAGTTCTTTGAAATTGCCCCGATGGTGCTAAAATATTCATGTACCGGTAGTTTGTCAAAACTTTTTTTTTGTTCTACTGTCAATTAAAACACTTAGAACAAATTGTGTCTTTTGGACAAACGGCTTCAGATTAGATACAGTTTGGTTCTGTTTTGTCTGTTGTGTGCAGACAAATTACAAGTTTATTATTTGAGGGGTTTCTTATCATTATGTCTGAGTAATTCACATGTCAATGTTAAATGGCATCACAAACAAAAATAAATTCTGAAATGATCAAATACTAAAAATAAAAATAAATGAAGAATGGGGGGAAAAAACTTTAAAGACCTTCAAAAAGTCTGGAGAACAACTGATCAAGACCACTTGAAAGGTTACTTAAAGTTGGGCTCCTTGGATGAAAAATATAAAGATACAACAAGCGACTCCATACTTTTGCAGGTTGTTGTTTTGTTGTTGTTGTTTTGTTTTTGCAAGAGAACACACAGACGGATTTGTACACTGTAAAAATGGTCTGTGAAAATTACATTTAAAAAACTGTCTAATGGCAATAGTAAATACTGTAAAATCCAAAACAATATATCACTGTAGTAAATACACTGTATTACTGTAAATCACAGGTGCATTAAAAACAAGTAAATGTAAAAAAAATTACTGATTGTTTAATATAAAAAAATTTAAGTACAGTACAGTAAAAATGCTGACATTTGTAGATGATAAAAATGTTAAATTTACATTTTAAAAGTACTTATCCATAAATTGTTCTGTAACATTTATTTTTTGTGTATTTTTTACATAAAATATTTGTAATAAGTACAGTGGAAAATATGTTTATGTTTACAAAATAATGTGTTTAGTAAAACTGTTGAATTCATGGGTTACTCTGTAAACTATTTACATGTTCACAGTATTTTTAATTTTTTTTTACAGAATTTCTCTGGCAACCCAGCTGCCAGTTCTATATTGAACAATTACAGTTTTTTTATTTACAGTGTACAACTAATAAGGCAGCTTTCCATGCACACTGTCATGTTGCACTTTTTACTGCAAAACCCCATAATGGATAATCCAGACACTGGCTCCTCAGAGACCCTTTAAACAATTTCCTGCGGGATCAATAAAGTTTGTTTCTTAACTAATCTTAAAGTTCATAATCACCAGACTCAACCTAGATGGACCTTTAATTCTAAAACAGTCTCTGGCTCTCAGAGGAGTCGCTTCATAGAGTCTCTGCACTTCTGCTCGTAGCAAAAGTTAAGTCCTGCTAAAAATGCGGTAAATACGTAATGTCGGCATTGACCGAGATTTGGACAACACAAGCTTTAGTACATTTAGCTGCATTTGAACACGTTTATAATTCAATAAATCCCATTCCTCCTCTCTAGCTGTTCTAGTTTATCCAGAGAGGCCTTGGGCTGGGTCAGCGATCGCATAGATTAAAACAGATATGTGACTTCCACCCGGTTCCGTTCTACATCCATGNGACCCCTGTATTATAGTACATAAAATATAATGTGACTATTGCTGTGTTTGTTGTGTTGTTTTGTTGACACTGACTTTTATTCTTTTACTGTATGGACAGTGTTCAGCTTAGGGATGAACCGATTCACTTTTTTTAATAATCAAATTTTTTTTTGCTTCCAATCTGATCCCGATACCTACCGTATTCGTCGGACTTTAACACGCTCCTGTGTATAATACGCTTTGTCCAATTATTGCCAATATATTTGAAAAAATCCGTAAATAATACGCTTCGGTGTTTACCACGCATCTATTATGCATCACTGCTACGCGACGCGTCAGCGCCACATTTGCCCTGCTTAAAATGGCTTTTTCGGACACATGAGCTGGAAACGGTCTGGAAGTGGCCCTCCTCTTCCTCTTTGCTCTCTAGCCGTTTTCGCATTGCACGGCCCTCAATGGCCCGGCCCGCCCCGCCTTCTAACCCGGGTTCGGCGTGTTCGCATTTTCCCTTTTTTTTTTTCGGGTCCACCCTCGTTTTGGAACCATCTCCACCGTGGTTCTGATCGGGCCGGACTCCCCGGCCCAGCTTGACGTCATTTACTGCTCACATTTGATTCGTTGTTTGCAGCAGGGGCTGGACTCGTTCTAACAACAACCTCAGCGCGAGGGCTGAATTTCATTAAAATTTAACTACAGAAACCCCTAAAAAAATTATTAGCTGAATTAGTTTTTCTGAGTTTAATTTTTGTTAATAACTGATTACAAATCAGCTTATGTTAGAACGTAAATAATACGAAGCGCGCACCCATACAGAGCATTTCCGCCTTTCAGCGCGACCTGAAGTTCATTAAAATATAACTAATATTCTCTAACTCTTGCGCGTAGCCAGGGTTTTAAAATATAACTGATACCGTAAAAAACGGTGTATTATACGCTGTATTTTTGCTCATTTGAATGTCCAGCGTATTAAACACCGAAGAGTATTATTTATGGATTTTTTCCCATATTTTTAGACCCATTTTTCGCTCTGATTCTTTGTTTTTCATTTTTGGCAAAAATGGTGCAGTACCAGTTTCGGCCGCTATACGGGCGCTGTAGGCAGCAGCCAGCAGAGGACTCAGAGAGCGAAGAGGAAGAGGGGCCACTTCCAGAAGTTTCTACTTGCATGTGTCCGAAAAAAGCCTCCTTTGGTCGGACTGATGACTCTGTCGCTGCCCGCTCCCTGCTGTGGATGTACCGGTAGCTGTTTTTGTTTGCAAGATACCACTCATAAACCACACCGCGGATTTTTAAATCCAGCTGATTTCACATTTGGTTCAGCTCAGGAGCCCGTCTGCTATAGTGAGGTAAGAAATATATTTTTAAGCGTTTATTTAGCTAAATTTAAAGAAAGAAAGCGTCCGGTTTGACCCGCCTGGCGCCTGCATAAAAATCGGCAAACTTTTTTTTAAAATCCAGCTGATTGAACATTTCGTTAAACTCAGGAGTACGTCTACTATTAAGTCAGCTAAGAAATATATTTTTTAAGCGTTTATTTAGCTAAATTTAAAGAAAGAAAGTGTCCGGTAGGGGTGGGCGATATGGCTCAAAAATTATATCGTGATATTTCAGAGCGATATCACGATAACGATAAATTTCGTGATATAACCCAAAAAAAAAAAAGAAATCAAATTTATTTATTTGACAAAATTAATTTAACATGTTGCTTTGCAGTATTATAATTTTTTTAAAACAACAAGGGTTAATTTGACTGAAATTACTTTATTTAGTAAAGTATTCAGTCAGTATAAAAATAAAAAATAAAAAAGATCTGTTATTTAGATTGAAAAAGTCTGCACAAAATATAATGGACTATCTTTAGGCTTTTAATACCTAGTAGTTCTTTGACATTCTTGTTAGGTCTAAATTGTTTTTAATTTTTAACTGGCTGTTTTTTATTGTTATTTTTTATTGTTTGTTTTATTTCTGTATTGTTCAGCACTTTGTGCACCTTCTGGCTGCTGAAAAGGGCTCTATAAATAAAGATTGATTGATTGATTGATTGATAAACAAAAACCACCACAAAAACTAAAGTTCAGGTGTAGTTTCCTAAATCACTCTCCATGTAAAATATATTATTCTTTGTTTCTAAAGAGTGACACGGTCGAACATTTGTTGACGGTCCCTAAGTGAACCATGACGTCTCTGAATAGGGGCAGACTCAGCGCGGCTGCCCGAAATCAGACTCCATGAAGTGGACTGACGAGAGCAACGCACCGATGAAGACACGGAGCTCGAATATCCAACTTCCAACTTGAAAATAACTTCACTGTGGTTTTGTCTTGGTTCGTGGAGAGCTGCGCGTGTTTGTAGAGACAGTTTTCAGAGCGAGGGAGACCAGCCCGCAGCGCGGCTGCTCAGTGGGGTGTGGGGGCGGGTGGGGGCATTTGATCCTCTACCTGCTGTTCAGAGCAGGGGACAGAAGCTGACACGACGCGTGGTTTGTTTTGATCATTTTAGCACCAGTACAGACTGGTGGAAGAGAGGTGCGCAGTTCAGTTTGAAGCGCTCGGTTGGGGGGCGGGGCGTCCTTACGTATCACGTCATGAAATTAGCATATCATGATATCTTTTTTTTGAATTTTTTTTCCTGATTAAAGCTATTTTTACCAGTATTATCGTAAACGATATGATATGGCCCAGCCCTAGTGTCCGGTCTGACCCGCCTAGCGCCTGCATAAAAATCGGCGAACTTTTTTTAAAAATCCAGCTGATTTGAACATTTCGTTAAACTCCGGAGCACGTCTTCTATAAAGTCAGCTAAGAAATATATTTTTTCTCGCAAAAAAAAACGTGTTTCCTTGTGAAGTTCTTCATACTGGCTTGCTTCTGTCGCCACCATCTTGATCAGGACAAAGCTGACGCGTCGCGTGGCGATGACGCGTATTAAACACCGAGGCGTATTGTGTACAATTTTTTCTTGTTTATTGTTAATAATTTGACAAAGTGTATTAAACACCGGAGCGTATTTTACAACGGCGAATACGGTAATCTTTAAATCCTGCACGTGCCAGAATTTTACATGGGGCGAAGCCTTCATAGGAAAGGCGGACTCCAAAAAAAAACCGAATAAGCCGCCGTGGCTGAGAGGATAAGTTCTCGGCTTTAAGCTCACATTTTATCTTGACCCGTAGGCTACGAGTTCGAATCTCACCTGGGTCAAGTTATTTTACGTTTGTCTTTTATTGGTGAAAATAAAAAGGAGTTTGTGTTATGCCTATGGTTAACACAAACTCCTTCTTTTTATTTTCTCCAATAAAAGACAAACGTAAAATAACTTGACCCAGGTGAGATTCGAACTCGTAGCCTACGGGTCAAGATAAAATGTGAGCTTAAAGGTTCAGTCTGCAGTTTCTGTAGAACAGCAGCACTTAGAAAAATTTCAACAAGCAAAGCATTCTGATCCCTCCCCCTCAGAGCCATATATGGCTCTGCCCCCTTGTGGTCTGTTGAAATTTGAATTCAAGCTCTGTTTTTATTGGCTGATTCAAATTCAAGCTCGGTTTTTATTGGCTGGTTACAAACTTTGTTTTTATTGGCTGGAAAATGGCGGGTCACTTTTTCTTTTTAGAAATGCTTATTTACCACCTGGAGAAGCAAGGGGACAATATTTTTTTTTGTTTTTCAGAGATTACCTCTCTAACATCAATCTAGTGACAGAGTGAAGAAATATGTTAAAATATATATTGTTTGAAAAGTTACAGACTACATTACAATCTTACATACCCCAGCTTTAAAGCCGAGAACTCATCCTCTCAGCCATGGCGGCTTATTCGTTTTTTTTGGAGTCCACCTTTCCTATGAAGGATTCGCCCCATGTAAAATTCTGGCACGCGCAGGATTTAGAGATTATCAGTTATATTTTAAAACCTTGGCTACGCGCAAGAGTTAGAGAATATTAGTTATATTTTAATGAACTTGAGGTCGCGCTGAAAGGCGGAAATGCTCTGTATGGGTGCGCACTTCGTGTTATTTACGTCCTAACATAAGCTGATTTGTAATCAGTCATAACAAAAATTTAACTCGGAAACAATATATATATTTAGCTAACAAATATTTTTTAGCGGCGTGTCCTCTCTTAAAACACTGTAAGCGCTTGGGCGTATGTCGGCTCGGCCTGGTGGGGCTCGGGTCTTCTGGTCCTGTTGGGTCTGGGCCTGAGGGGTGGATGTCCCCGGTGCCCGGGCCTCGGTGTCCGGCTCTGGGGCTACGTCGGTGCAGCGGGCTCCGGCGGGGGCCTGTGAATTTGTCGTTGTTGACCCCGGGGGTCATTGTGTGT
Organism: Garcialebias charrua; assembly: GCA_038048925.1. Classification (NCBI taxonomy): domain Eukaryota; kingdom Metazoa; phylum Chordata; class Actinopteri; order Cyprinodontiformes; family Rivulidae; genus Garcialebias; species Garcialebias charrua. The sequence continues at coordinate 25,544 of JBBPBX010020706.1, read as the reverse complement.
AGTCACTGGTGGGGCTTCTCCTGTTCTCCCCTTTGGTCAGATCTGGGGAGTTGGTGAGTGGCTCGGGTGGCCCTGGGGACTCTGGGCTCGGGGTCCTTCTTGGGGTCTTGGGTTCTGGTTTCCCCTTTGCCTGCCTCGGGCCTTGGGGGGCGGATCTCTGATGCCTCATGGTTGCTATTGAATGTTCTATTGGAGGAAACTTTTCACTTATGCATGCTCACAACCACACGCAAATGGATGCAGGGATGTATACTGTATGTAGATATATGCAGATATGTAGATGGGTATATGAATGAATATGAATGTATATGTATGTATATTGTATATATATTTGTAGTTATGGTATGTATATTTATGGAAATATACTGCAAGGTCATAAATGTTATTAGTCTTTATTAGGGATGTGCCGATCGATCGGTAACCGATCAATCGGCACCGATAATCATTAAAGCGGATGTGATCGGCTTTTGCCTTCAATTACCGATCACAGAGCCTGTGATGCGAAGTTTGCTAACTGCAAAACGTGCGACGAAAAAGTACCTCGTGGAGGAATTTCAACGAAGTCCTTCAACACAACAAACCTAATTCGTCATTAAAATGTTTTAATACGTTTTAATAACTTACCAAAAGCCGTCTGCCAGCGCCGCCATAAGCAACAACTGTTAGCATGTAGCCCCACCGAGTAGCCCCACCGAGTCCGCTCCGCTGCGCAGTTACGGGCAGTCCAGTTTAGCTGCGGCTTCAAAAAGGCTGTCGGCTTTGTTATTCCAAGTTAGCTGGGTGTCCCCCGATATCTTCTGCTTCCAGTCCGACATCGAGGCGAGCTCCAGGAACCTCTGATCGCACAAAGCCGGCTGTCTGCGGCAGCTCCGGTGCTGGGGTCCGGTTTAGCATGTTAGCCTTAGCTCATACCATGAGCTGCTGGTCTCGCGCGGTGCTGTAGGAGCGCTCGGCGGAGCGATCGCGGCTGCTGCTCCAGTCCTGAGACATTCACAGAGTTCAGGGAGTGTTTCCAGTTAATTTATCCGTATGAGGCATCCTCTTATGGGAGAAACAGTCCTCCAAAAGCCGAGTGCCGAGTGTGGAACTAATGAATGTAAAATGGCGGAGGCGGTATTTCCTGGTTCTTCTTCTTCTTCTATAGAGTTGAATGGCGGTTGGCGAACTCATATTAAGCGCATTACCGCCACCTGGTTCCCGCAGGAAGTTGTTCAAAAAAGCACGAAATTATTTAAAAATAATAATAATGATACTTTACGTATTTATAAAGCCATTTGTAAAAACAGCCAACAGTGCAGCTTTAAGTAGCAAATGGGGTATTTTAGTTTTTTATATGAAGTAATAGATGTGTTTTTTTTTTAAACAATAAAAAACCTTTTTTTTTTATTGAAAGTTAGTAAGGTAAACATTTTTCTTTGATAATGCAGTTGATAATTACTTTTATTTACTTTGTTCTCTGAAATAAATTAGTAAAAATATGTTTTTGTCTGAATTATGGTGATTTTATGGTTCTGAAAATAACATGAGTGCTGCTTCTGGCTACAAGATCTGAAAAGTTTTCAGATCTTGTAGCCAGAAGCAGCACTCATAAATTACAGGTAAGCCATTTGATCGGTGATCGGTGATCGGTTTATGTGATCGGCTCACATATAGGCAATCGGTAATTGTGATCGGTATCGGTGATCGTCACACATAGGTGATCGGTATCGGTATCGGTTTTAAAAAACCTGATCGGCACATCCCTAGTCTTTATGCATGTGTTGCTGTGTTCTGTCATGTACTTTGCAGGATTGCAGACGGAGGTTGGGTGTGTTTGCCTTGTGCTTTTTTTGTGGATAATTTTTTTTTTGTCTTACTTTCTGTCTTTCCTTTCCTTTCTCTCTATTAAAAAAAATAAATAAAAAATATCGGAGTGAGAGGATGGCTATAAGGTGAGAAGGGAGGCCAGCTATAAAAGGAAAACAAACAAACAAAAAAACAACAAAAATATATATATTTAGCTAACAAATATTTTTTAGCGGCGTGTCCTCTCTTAAAACACTGTAAGCGCGCACACAAGAACACTCCACCCACGTCAAGTGAACACCCCACCCACTTCAAAGAGAACACCCCACCCACTTCAAGGCTTGCTCTCCGGACAATGCGTAATGAACGGGGGCGGGCCAGGGCTGGCTCTGGGCCAACCAGGGACGAGCCGGACTGGGGAGGGCCGTGCAATGCGAAAACGGCTTCTGAGTCCTCTGCTGCTGCCCAATGCGCCCATAGCGGCCGAAACTGGTACTGCACCATTTTTGCCCCAAATGAAAAACGGCGAATCAGAGCCAAAAATGGGTCTAAAAATATGGGGAAAAATCCATAAATAATACGCTTCGGTGTTTAATACGCAGGACATTCAAATGAGCAAAAAAACTGTGTGTTATAGACCGACAAATACGGTAAATCTCGATATCTGTCGATACAGATACTATTCCGATATCGTTCCGATATCATCATTATTGGTTTTATATGAAACTGTAGTAAACTGCTCTACAGGCAAGTACGATTTGTACAAATATATGCATGCATAGTCCAAAAAGACAACTTGAGGCATGTATAAGGTCAGAAAGGGAAGTCAGAAAAAACAAATCATATTAATCGGATTGAGAAAGCTCCTCGGAGCTAACGGAGCTAACTAACGTCTTCAGTTACAAATAAAGTCCAGTTGTTTCTGTGTTGAACGCCTTTTTTTATTTTAATTGGAAAAATCCAATGCCTAAAATAAATATGTGACTGTAAGGGTTTCAGGTTGACTGTCAGTATTTATTAAAACAGGACAGATAAACATAAAGGTCAACTTCTGTAACAACTATCTTTCTCCAAATAAAATACAGGGAGTCCCCGACTTACGACGGCCTCGACTTACGACGTTCCGACTTTACGAACGAGCTCCGTTGAAAAGCATTGCATCGAGTTACGGCGTAGATGCAGCTTTACGGCGAAAAATACGGTACCGAAACGAAACTTAGGGGAGCTGGGGAGCAGGAAATGAAACTTAAGAGGAGCTTGAAACTTACAGGATGGTGGGGGGGTTTCTACTGACGTGCTCGGGAGCAGGCAGCAGACAGATCGGAGCAGACGGAGGAAGAAATGACCAGCTCCCAGTAAGAAATTAACTCTTTTTCCTTCATTATGGATAATTATGTAAGGTAATGTGTTAGGATAGTACTGTACAGGTATGTGTTTTTAGATTAAATAAAGTTCTGTGCATGTTTATGGACCAGTATGCGACGCTTGTTCAGTCTCATGTTGATAAACGGGTGTGCGGCGCAGCGTTAGCATACATTTTCCGTCTTACGTGGAAAATCCGGTTTTACGAAAGCCACGTTTAATACGTTCCGACTTACAACGATTTTGTGTTACGAACGGTGCGTAGGAATGGAACTCGTTCGTAAGTCGGGGACTACCTGTACAGTTTTCTACCACTGACATCGATTGATCATCAAGTACGATGAAGTTCAGCAACTTCTCGATAATCCCTTTATCTTTCACCTTGTCCAGTGGAAGTTTACCTTGCTGCTGGAATGACTCCAGAAGGGATTTCTTTCAGCTCTTTTCGTCTTTCTCCTGCCTGGCTAAACAATCCTTGTGCTCTTTAATGCAGTGCTTTTTCAAGTATTTTATTAAGTTCATTGTATTGTAGGTTGCGACAGAGCTTCCTTCTCTCAGTACAGCAGCTCTGCAGACATTGCATGCTGCTGTCTTGCTTTGCAGTGTTTCTAGTGTAAAATACTTCCACACAGCGGACATGTTGTGATGAAAAGTTGGTTAGCCGTTAGCCACAGTGCTGCTCTGCTCGCGTTGTAGCTGGCTGCAAACGATGAAATGGATTTCCTGAATGTGAGGCTGGTCTTATTACTCTGGGTTTCATGAAACACGCCTCCGTTCAGGAAATCCATTCCACAGCTTGAAGCCAACTTGCAGAGCAGCCGGCAGGGAATCACATGGAGATGTTTCAGCAGACACAGACATGCATCATGGATTGGAAATCTCTGCAGTTGGATCAGAAAATGCATAAATTATGCTGATATCGGAGCCTGATACCAAAACTGAATCAGATCAACCCCTAGTTCAGCTTGACTCAGACAAAGCTGGGATAACAAGTTTTTTATATTTTCTTAAAGCACCTCTTTTATTCCTCACATACAGCTACAAAGTCTTAGATACACTTCACTTCTTGCTACAACAAATGTCTTCATGTGGTTGAGTTAGCTAAAGTGCTATGGTAATGTTAGCTTACTCCTTTTAATTTTTGGATGGATACAGCAGCTTTTTGGCCTCGGCTCTCTGTGTTTCATGTGATCCCCCATCCCCTCTTCTCATCAGCTACAAACAGGAGTCTACAGCAGCCAGAATAGTCACGATCATTATGATAGCCATTAACAGTAGAAAAAAGTTCACATTAACAATCTGTGCCTCGTTTGTCAGACTACAATGCATTCCATTTTTTACGTCCAATTAAATCTTCGTGTTTTCTGCATTGTAAAACCATAGGACCCTAGGTATTTCATAGGACTTTGCATTTCAGTAATTTGCAATATATGTCTATTAGAATTATGACTATTTCCATGCACAAATAGTGGCAGCAGCAACATATTGCGTCCTTGAAGCACTTCTTGCAGATGGTGGGCCTATGATCGGAAGACCGCTGATGCAACTCCCGGTACCGACAACGTCAAAATGTGGATGGGATAGTTGAAGCAGTCACACCTGTCTCCATCATCCTCATTTGCCCCACTCTGGGCCCTTGAGCAAGGCCCTTAACCCCCACCATCTGCTCCCATGGGCTCCCTGGATGGCAGCTCTCTGCTCCACACAGAGGGCTGTGGTAGCTCAGTGGTCTGTTGTTGCATCAGGAAGGGCATCCGGTGTAAAAATAATTGCCAAATCTTTGTGTGATTTAGTTTGCTGTGGCGACACCTCAAGAAGGGAGAAGCTAGAAAATAAATAAATCACACGCACGCAC
>JBBPBX010020706.1:5734-20436 GCA_038048925.1 Garcialebias charrua | reverse complement strand
TGTATATATATATGTATATATATATGTATATATATATATGTATATATATATATATATATATATATATATATATATATATATATATATATATATGTATATATATATATATATATACAGGTAGCCCTCTAGTTACGTCAGGGATAGGGACCTACGTGTGTGACTTAGGTCGATTTTGTCGTACCTCGCGGACCAAAAACACATGCCTATCGTAGGTCCGCGTTTCTGACATAGGTCGCGGTTATACCGCTAACGGAGCGCCGCACACATATTTAATGGCATGAGACTGAACAAGCAGACATACTAAGGCCATAAACACGCACAGAACTGCACAACAAATAAAAAATATAATGTCTTACTTTGAGCCGGTGGCCCCGACTGCCAGGCGGACATTTGCGGCGAGCTCCCGGCCGCAGATGGATCCTCCGCGGCATGTCGGCTCGGTGTCTTCGCCTGTGTTAGCTGCTTTGTTAGCTGCTGTCGTTAGCATGTCGGGCGGCGTTGTGGCCGCCGATCGCGGGGCGATCCGCGGCTGCTCCTCCGGACCTGAGACGTCCACAGAGTTGACCGAGTGTTTCCAGCTCATTTATCCGTATGAGGCAACCCTGATCGGGCACACGGAGCCAGCTGACAGTAGCCTCCGGAGCTCCATTGACCGCAGTACAGTTGTAAAATGGCAACCGGAAGTGGCGAGCGGAAACCGGAAGTTGCGTAAATACGATTAATTTCTTATCAAAACGTAAAATTAATAATTATACTTTATTTATAAAGCCATTTAAAACAACCACAGCTGCAACAAAGTGCTATACACATGAAATTAATAACTTTTAAACACAAAAAAAAAAAAAAAAAAATTTTTTTTTTTTTTTTAATCATATTTTTATTAAATATGATAAAATCGTAAGTCTGAGTTGCCGTAGGTCGCAGGTGTCGTACCTCGAGGGTTTCCTGTGTATATAATTCTTGCTCTGTATTGTCATCATTGTATGCTCTCATACAATGATGCAATGCAATTATGGTAGTTCCCTGCATTTAATCCATCACACATGAGATGCACCTGGGTGGAGCATGGGCAGCTATGTAAGCACCTGGGGAACAATTAGGGACTACCGGTATGTGCTCCTAATACAGTATTAGGGAATAATTTGTGATAATTTCTTCTGAAATAAACGTGTTGAGGAAAATTATTAGTGGTGCACAGCAGTTAAGATATGTTTCATAGTTTTGCACAGAACCTCCCTTTTGTAATGACCAAAAACAAAACCTTTAATTCACTTCAAGTCTTGAAAATACATGACGATGCTCTACTAGTGTCCCAAAGGAAACTTTTCTTTCAGTGGCAGAAGAATCATTAACACCAGAACTCTTAAGATTTATACATACGACCAGTTTAGTTTTTTTTTATCTGTAATGCTGACTTAACCCGTCATGTCTGCTCTCCTCAGGTTACCACAGACAAAAAGAGCCTGGCTTATGTAGACAACATGCTGAAGAAATCTAACAAGAAGGTTGAAGAGCTTCACCAGGAGCTACAAGAACTGAATGCACATATTGTAGTCAAGGACGCAGAAGAACTTCTAGGTAATCACAGACAAAAACACCACCTCTGTTGTAGTTTTTACAGTTTCTGACCTGTATGTTTTACATGCAACTAAAAATAAATGTAAAAACTGCTAAACATACAGTGATAATTGAGTTCCACTCCTATATGGATTCTCTCTGCTGTGTTAGACTGTTAGCTGGTATTTTTTGTGTAAACTGCTTGACTAAGTAAATTATTTTGGTTTCAGAACACCTATATAAACACACAAATACAAACACACAATGTCCACACTGAGTGATTGGAGGTGACTCACTCCAGAGGCTGACATTGTTGCGCGCCACATTCCTGCGTTGGTTCCAATGAGCTGTCGATTGTTCCCCTCCGGCTGCTGAAAACCCTCTCCTGTGCATTTGCTAACAACAGTGGAATTTGAAGAAGGTTAACCTCAACAGCTGGAAGCTTTCAGTATCCCTTTTGTTCCAGCTGTTGCCTTATGGAGTACCGGTAGTTGTTGGTGGCAGCTGTCTGAATGAGTTCAGGAAGCAAACTAATATTATTTGCTTGCCTGCTGCCATCACATTCCCTCGGTTCAGTTGGTTTTAGGAAGTAGTTGAGGAGAGATGCGTGCATGTGTGCGCATGTGTGCATGCTCTTAGAGGGAAGGGAGATTGTCTTGCTAAATTGTTATCTTAAGTGGAAACAAGTTTAGCCTGACTTTGTGACCTCCTATTTAGTGGAAAAGGAGCTTTCTATTTAGGTGACGCCATTCCATTGGAATGTTGCTGGTCATGGCTAAAAGATGAGGAGGGGCTGAACCTCTGCTGCTCAGGCATGAAACAACTTCTTGAATTATGCTCAGCTCTCGAGTGAGACGGCACTTGTTTCCTGAATTAGTAAAAGGGAGTCTCTCTGCTTCTACAAGCAGCCATGATGTGTGTTTGCTCCAGGAGCAGGTTGATGGGGGTCTGGTTCTTCTTCACTCAACTGAAGCCAGGAATAGAGTTACTGGAAACCAGCAGCTTCAGCGCTGCCATCAGTCAGGTTTCTTTGTCACGTATGATGTCATTTGTAAAGACAGTTTGCACGGGATCTGCCGTTGAAGCTGCTTTCTCTTTGACCACTCGGCACCTCTGGTAAGATGAACAGATTTAGGTCTGAGTCACCCAGCCATGATGTCATCGCTTGGAGAATCGCGTTAGTCATTTTTGTCTTTGCATCAGATACAGATTGGATTTGTGTAGGAAGGGTTCCCCTACTCAGCTGTCCAGCAGTGACATCATCCCTGCTGCTATTCAGTAGCTCGGTGTTATCCTGTAGTCCAGCCTGGTCTAATCTGAGGGTGGGGGTCCTTTCATTCTTGGCTTGATGTTAGCTGAATGAAACCACACCCCCTCACAGAAAGGAAAGCCCCTAATGGGTGAAACACAGTGTTTTCTAGTTTTCCTTTACGACTGACTTAAGCTCCTCAGACTACATTTTTGAATGCAACAAATACGTTTACTGAAAATCAGTTCAGCTTCAACCTCCAGTAACATTTGTATTTTGTTCCACAAGAGTTTGTTGTGGCTCCTCGGACTGATGAATTCTTTTGGATAAAGACAAAACGTTTCAACATAAAGAAACCGTCCAGAGGACCGGACTTGACTTTTTTTTTTTTTACCCGGATAATTGAGCATGGACTTTGATGTACTCTGACGTCATGTGCGCCGCAGAATGGTAACACTAATGGGAGCTCCGCTCCAACTCTTATCTTTTTTTCTTCCCTGTTGTTTTTGTTTTAACATCTTTTGCGCCTTCACTGCACACCCACTCTACGGATATGACCGCGACACACTTGTGGAGTTTTCTGTGGCTGCGTCTCAATTCAGGGGCTGCATCCTCATGAGGACCCAGCCTAGCTGGGCCGAGTAGGCCACGCACTCACAAGACCGGGTGGGCTGAGCGAAACTGCTGAAATGGGACGGTCTAGCCTTCAGGTTTGCCGGCCTTGAAGTGGGTGGGGCGTTCTCTTGAAGTGGGTGGGAAGTTCTTGTGTGCCGCTTGGTGTGTGTGGAAAGAGAAGGGACGCCGCTAAAATATATTAGTTAGCTGAATACATGTATATATATTAGTGTTTCTGAGTTTACTGTTTGTTAAGAACTGATTACAAATCAGCTTATAAGGGGCGATCTGTTAAAACCCAGAGTGGACCTCCGAAACGCAAGTTGTCCATTAGCTCAGTTGGTAAATCAACTTGCGATTGGTGCAGAGATACTTTTCTCGAAGCTGGTTCGAATCTCACTCGGTACGGTTAAAACTTATTTTACGTTTGTCTTTTATTGGATAAAAAAATGAGGACTGAGATTAAAAGGAAGGAGTTTGTGAAACTCCTTCTTTTTTTTTATCCAATAAAAGACAAACGTAAAATAAGTTTTAACCGTACCGAGTGAGATTCGAACCAGCTTCGAGAAAAGCATCTCTGCACCAATCGCAAGTTGATTTACCAACTGAGCAATGGGCAACTTGCGTTTCGGAGGTCCACTCTGGGTTTTAAAAGATTGCCCCTCAGAAAATCCTATACACACGTGTAAAATAATCTGATTTGTAATCAGTTCTTCAAAAACAGTAAACTCAGAAACACTAATATACTGTATATTCAGCTAACACATTTTTTTTTGTCGTTTCTGTAGTTAAATTTTAATGAGATATATTCGAGCTGAGGTTGTTTGAGATGACTAAATAAAGGTTGAATGAATATTCGCGCTGAGGTTGTTGTTAAAACGAGCTGATGACTCAACAACACGCAGCAGCCCCGACTCTGCACGCAGAAAGTCCCCCCCCCCGCGAAATCTCTGCTGGCGCTATGAATTCTGGGATAGCCTCCGTCTTGAAGGATTCACGAATGCATCCTTCGATTTCGGCAGGAAGTAGGCCGCATTCCTCGGCCGCATGAGGAGGAGTCTTCGAATTGGGACAGTCCTCCGCGCGGGGCAGTGACGTATGCGGCCGACAAATGCGCACTCATGAGGATGCAGCCCCTGAATTGAGACACAGCCCGAGTTGCTGCCTTGCCATAGTGGTTCAGTCCTTCCAGCTTTGGGCTCAGACTCCAGCTTGTCATGGTGGCCGTCTCCATGATCCTCCACCTGCCTGCACGGACCGAACTCTGTGGACCCGTTTGGTTCTGCAGGGAAACTTTGGATGTTCCCCCTCTGCCGGACCCAGTTCTGGAGGGCAGTCTGGGAGGGCAGCTGCTGCGGTCCTTATCATCATCAAGTCATCAAGCTGCTAGCAGGATCTGCTAACACGACCACACTGCTAACTGAACCACACCGCTAACAATACCATGCTGCTAATTGGACCATGCTAAGATAACCATGTTTCTAAAAGAACCTCGCTGTCATCAGAACCACTCTGCCGATGGACCTTACCAAGCTCCGCCCACAGGGCCGCGTTTCATTGGCTAATACCCATAACACGTCACAGCGCAGCTTCCACGTGCGTGCCGGTCTCACAAAACAAACGCTACGGTAGCGTTTGTGAGACCGGCACCACATGCTACTTACATTGCTAGCTAGCATACGTGCAGAATTTTTCTGCGTCAGGGCTGGAAAAATGCTCCTCCACCGTCAGTGGGGTATCTGTACAGGAGATGTCAGGTACCCTGACCGTATTTGTGGAAGTAAAATTCACCGTTTCCCTATATGTGAAACTGAATGCCTTGCTTGGATCAAAGCTTGTGCACGACCACAAAACTGAACAATTATTTCTTTCACCAGCAGAGAAGGGTTGACCTGCTTTTGAAACCTGCTAGTTAACAACACGCGGTCACGATGAGAGAAAGCCACAGTTCACTGAACGTCCTGGAAGTTGGGAAGAAACAGCTCTGCTAACGCCACATGAGCTAGCTAACACAACGAGCTCTACTGTCGATTTCACCTAAAACTGCACAAAATCGTGACACGAAGGCTGGATTTTAACTAACACACCGGACGGCTGAGCTCGTTTGCCCTCACAAAAGTCGCTGTCGGCGTGTTTAGCAGCTAAAGCAGCAACGGCTAACCAACCACTTAAGGAATGAATGGAGATTACAGTTAGCATTAGCTTTGCGACCAAGGCACACAAACTTTTGCCAACAATAGAAATCGCTGATTTCAAAAGTAACCCTCAAAACCATGAATGCCTGACTTACCCAGCCTTGCAGGACAATAGGCATCAGTGATCCTGTCCACAGCTGTAATAATGCTGAGCCTGAGCGTGTGAGGAGCTGCTGTTTTCCCCATCAGACGGTAGCATTAGCGGTGACGCGCACGCTGTTTGGAGGCATCGCGTGGATCAAACAACTTGATAACGTCCAAAAAAAAAATAACATGAACTTGTTGGTTCCCCTGTCCATTGTCATGGCTGATATTTTGTTGGAATCTGGCAGAAATGATACACTATTCGACTCAAAAATACCCTGCAGTCAGTCGACGCCATGTTTTCCATTGACACCAAAGCTGCCCTTGGGAGACGTGCAGCCATGTTGGAGCTTAGGGGGCGTTTCTGGGCGGAGCTTGGTAAGGTCCATAGGACCATGCTGCTGTAGATTTTTCTTTTTCACTTTTGGCACCTTGTTTCTGTATTTTTGTTGCATGCTTTGGTATTTCTTGTTGTTTTCTTGGCGAGTTGAGACATTCTTCTTGTCCTCAGCATTTCACTGTACTGTATTGTTGACCTTGTGTTTATTTTGTATATGACAAATAAACCAAACCTGAACCTGACCTGATGTTTGTTCCACAAGGTTTTGTGAAAATGTGTATCTGCCCTTTTTTTTTTTGTCTAACCCAATCTTTCTTGGCACGTCCCTGGATTTTCCTCTTTGAAACCTCAGCATTGATGCTCTCCTAGTTTAGTAGGGCTGTCACTTATGACACTTTTTTTATTTTAGCAGTAAATATTTGTGTTTACCATTAAACACACACTCAAAAAGTAACAACTTGTTTTGAAGCTGTCGATGCCGGTGTCTCTGTTTTTCTACCATGACTGTTTGAAACATGCTCAGGTGAGGCTGGCAGATGCAGCGCACACTACTGTAGTGGTGTGGAGAAAAACTGTTTCAGTTGAAATGTTTAAAACCATCTAAACAATAAAGGTGTAAAAAGAATGTAGACTAAACATATTAATGTCAACAAACTATTTTCACATCACGTGTTAGGCACACTGTGGCAGCCCTGCAGTTTAAGTGTCATGTTTAGATGCTTCAACACATGCAAAGGTACAGTGGCCCCAAGGTGTAAATGAACAACATTTAAAAAAAACAATTATATTTGGAAAAACGAAATTACATTTGAAAAAAACAGAATGACATTTGAAAAAACGGAATTACATTAAGCCAAAGTGGCCAAAGCGGAAGTAGAAAAAACCAAATTACATTAAGCCAAACCGGAAGTGGCCAAAGCGGAAGTGGCCCGAATCACATTAGAAAAAACGGAATTACATTTGGAAAAACGCAACAAAAACACAACAACATTTGAAAAAATGAAATTACATTAAGACAAACTTTTTTTTACTTTATTAACAACATAAAACTAAACACAGTACACACACACAAACACACATACACTCACACACACATGGTTAGCATGCTATCCTTTAGCCTTAACAACATAAAACCGAACACAGCACACACACACGGAGGTAGTTAGCATGCTATCCTTTAGCCTGTACAGTATAAACTGTTTTGTTCAAGCTTAAAGAAGACATGACGCTAGAAGAACTCAGAAGGATAGCATGCGAACTACCTCCGTGTGTGTGTGTGTGTGTACTGTGTTCGGTTTTATGTTGTTAAGGCTAAAGGATAGCATGCTAACCGTGTGTGTGTGTTTGTGTGTGCGTACTGTGTTCGGTTTTATGTTGTTAATAAAGTTTTTAAAAAAAGTTTGTCTTAAAGGTGCAATATGTAATTTCTGGAACACGCTGGAACTTAGGAAAATTTTGAACAGACACACGTTTCTGGTCCCTCCCCCTCAGAGCCATATATGGCTCTGCTCCCTCTTGCTCTCGGTGAAATTCAGCCCTGCTTCCGAATGCTCCGCCTCCACTGCATGTCCTGTCAGCTGCTGCAAAGTTCTGTGATTATATGTTAATAAAACGTTCTAAAAAATAAAATAAAAACAGGGAGCGCTGGTCCAGCACACCAGAACACCATGAAATCTGCAGAGCCTCGCGCAGCCACGTTGGACATGAGTTTAATTCGCTCGTGACAAATTCATTCATTTCCTCAATGTTTCTGTCATGACTCAGCGGAGGAGGAAGCGATCACTTGACTTTTGGCAAAAAAACAAAAGAAAAGTCCAGATCAGGGATGAAGAAGGGGAATTTAATACATTTGTGTCACATACAAAACAGTTTTGCATCGCTTTGCAATTATTTCAACGAGAACCTGCGCGGCCGCTGCGGGCTGGGACAGGGGGGGCGTGGGTTAGGAGCGTGAGAAGTGAGAAGCTCTGTTTTTATTGGCTGGTTAAAAACTCTGTTTTTATTGGCTGGTTAACGGCGGGTCACTGTGGCTTTTTAGAAATGCTTATTTACCACCTGGAGAAGCAAGGGGACTATAGTTTTTTTCAGAGATTACTTTGTCTAACATCAGTCTGTCAGGAGATAGTGACAGAGTGAAGAAATATGTTAAAAATATATTTTTAGAAAACTTACAGACTGCACTACAGAACTGCAGACTGCAGCTTTAATGTAATTTCGTTTTTTCAAATGTGTTTTTGTTGTGTTTTTCCAAATGTAATTCCGTTTTTTTCTAATGTGATTTGGGCCACTTCCGCTTTGGCCACTTCCGCTTTGGCTTAATGTAATTTGGGTTTTTTCTACTTCCGCTTTGGCCACTTCCGGTTTGGCTTAATGTAATTCCGTTTTTTCAAATGTCATTCTGTTTTTTCAAATGTAATTTCGTTTTTTCAAATGTAATTCCGTTTTTTCAAATGTTGTTGTGTTTTTGTTGTTTTTGTTGTGTTTTTTCCAAATGTAATTCTGTTTTTTTAAATGTTCATTTACACCTTGGGGCCACTGTACAAAGGGCTTGATATTTATTGTTAGAGGTCAGCTGAATAGGGTTCTCAAGTGGCCAACCCTAAACTTCAGATATCAGGTCTGTTGATGACAGATTTATGAATTAAAGCACTGTAATATCCATACACGTTACAATCTACAAAATTTGGAGGGAGAACATAAAGAACAGTTCTTGCTTTGATTTAGCCCCAGAGATGATGATGTGGATCCATTTGCATTCTTACCTATGTTACAACTTACTGAAAGCTGTAAATTTAAATGTAAATTTACCGGTACTCGTTTCTGTTTAAAATTGAGATTTTTTTTATATACGGTAACCAATTAAACATATAAGGCTCTGAAAGACAAGTATTAAGATCTTACACATATTCCTGATAAATTTGATACTGTTGGGGTGTTGTTTTTATTTTTATTATTAGTAGTATAATGTTTTGGTCAAGTTCCTTTGAGTTTTTCAGTAGTGTATTAAAAAATCTGTTCCTGTATGAGTCACCTTTGTTGTGTGGATTAAATTGTCAGAGGTGGGGAAACACAGTGTTTCCCACAGATACAGTACTGTATGCCAGTCTTTATATCAGTTTTGTTCAGGTCAGACCATTATTTAACATCTGGCAAAAATATTTTATCCAAAATAATTATTCAGTCAGTCTTTTGGTTAAAAGACAAAATGTTTCAACATAGGAGAACCTGAGTGAAGACAGAGGCTCTGACTCAGTCTTGTTAGATTTATCTACCTGGATTATGCTGGTGAAGATTCTCAGTCGTCCAGGACATGATAAATCAAAAAGGCGTTCAATACAAGATCAACTGGACAAATAAAGTCCAGTTGATCTTGTATTGAACGCCTTTTTGATCTACCTGGATTATAGAACATGCATCAGGATTAGATTATTATATAAATTATACTTATAGGAACTTGATGTATCCACGGTAAATTAATTAATTGCACAAATTAATTTATGTAAGCTCTGAAAACAGACAAGTCAAGCCCATATGTTTTATTGCTCACTTTGTGTGTTGTGTGTGTGTGTGAGAAAGTTTTGTCCTGTGATGTATAAATCAATTTGGGAGGGATTTTCCTTTCAACTTTGAATTTAAGATATAACACAACAAAACCCTCAGCTCATCCAGTACAGTACTTAAGTTAGCTTTGTGTGTCCCATGTGTGGCTCTACGCTGAACACACATGCTTGTGTGAACACACATGCTTGTGTGAACGATAAGGTTGTTTGTTTTTGAGCCGCTGTGTTATTTGGACAGATGGTAGTTTTAGATAAATCAAAAGGATCATGACATGGATTTTTCCTTTTTACTGGGGGGGATGCACCAGTTGGTGGCTTTTTTTTCAGCAACAATATGCTCACTTCATTGTCTCTCCCTTTTACCAATTATCTAAAAGTTGTTGATTTTTTTTTAAGACAGTGACTGAAATTAGTCTTGTACCATCAAACTACAGAAATTGAGACCAACAGCTTTTATTTGTGCTTTTTGTGACAGTTTTTATACTTTTTCTGAGCTTCCTGACTGTAGTTTAAAAAATGAGTGTATACTCTGTTGTTCAGCCGACGAGTCAGATTTTTGTGTGTATTTTGGATGACTGTATGTTGCTAATTTGTTTTTATTTTCCAAACTTAGAAAGCCCTGTAACGCCAGATACCCCAAACAGTGAAGCACGAACGTGCACCAGCAGCAGCCGCCTTGCAGCCCTCAAACGACAGAATGACATCGAGCTGAAGGTGAAACAGGGCGCTGAGAACATGATTCTGATGTACTCCAACGGGTCCTCCAAGGTAAGCTCAGCTCGGCTAACAGTCAGGATTTGGCCACTTTGTGTCATACTGCTAAACTTGTAAAATCAAGGGCAACGGTTAGATTTTAGGAAATTAATCCAGATTTACAGTTTTATTTTATTTTTCATTATTCTGACTTGCTAGTATAGGATTACACCTCCCAAAGTGATAACTAAAGTTATTTTAAGAAACACACTAGCTGATATCCATCCATGCATTTTCTTTACCTACTTCGTCCTTTCTGGGTCGTGAGGGTCACTGGTGCCCATGTCCACCAATCACTCTGCAAGAGGGAGGGGATACCTTGGACATGTTGCAAGTCCATCACAGGGCCACATAGAGAGGCAAATGAGAAACAAAGATTGAGTCAGAGGGAACTACTGTATATGAACTGAGTGATTCTATCTGAACTCTGCAGTGCCTCTATGGGCTGGCATGCTCACTGCCTTTGAGTCCCCTCCCCCGCCCTCTACGTAATGTCGGCGTCATTATGTGCTTGTGTGCGAGATTTTTTTTTCATTACCACATTTTTGACCTTCAAGCAGAGGTCAAAAATGTGTTAGGATTTTTTTTTGTCTCCAAACCCTATGTGTCATTTTTCACCACTTTTATTGTCTGTCCAACAGATCTCACTTGTAAATGAGTCTTTGAGGCTCAATGTGACTTATCTGTTTAAATAAAGGTTGAATGAAAAAAAAAGTCTCACTCACCTAGGGACAATTTAGTTACCAATTCATTGGTAGACATAAGGACATTTTCCAGGTTGTCCAACAGAAAGAAAAGCTTTGCAGAGAGTGGTGAAGGCTGCACAGAAGTCTGTTGGAGTCAGCCTCCCCACCATCACAGACATCTACACCTCCAGATGCAGGAAGAGAGCCACCTGCATCGTGAAAGACGCCACTCACCCAGCACACACACCTTTTGCCCTATTCCACTCAGACAGGAGGTTAAGGAGCATTAAGTGTAGAACCAGTAGACTGAAGAACAGCTTCTACCCTGAGGCTGTTAGACTCATGAATCTCTAACCAGGAGAATCACTGTGGGAAAAAAAACACATGTCACTGCTGATATGTTTCATGTCGCTGTGTGTTAATTTGTGCTCATCTGCTCACACAGACTCATGTTTGTGCTGCTGTTCGATGTAATGTTTTATGCTAGAAGTGCTTAGTGTATTTTTATCAACATTTTTCTTAGTTCATATCTTAGATCTTATTACTGTTTTTCGTTTACATTTTAACACTCTTATTGGATGTAACTGGGACCCTGTGTACCGGACCGGTACACAATTTTGTTCCACCACATGTACCACATGTGGTGTGTGTGACAAATAAAGAACCTTGAATCCTTGAAAGACAACCTCTTGACAGAATTTGGTTGTCCACCAAAATTTTTGGTTGTCTGCAACCTTTATAATAAAGAAGGGGGAAAAATCTAAAGAAAAGTATAATTTAAGAAGTATATTGTACTATTTACAAAGTTTACTATTAGGGATGTCCCGATCCAATCACGTGATCGGAAACCGGGTCCCGATCACGTGATTTCAGACTCGACTTGACTCGGGCGTTACACACCGATCAGGGATCGGATATATATGTGTATATTTATTCTAAACACAAACGGGAATATTATATTAACTGTATGTTGAGTTACAGAGTCAAATTGTCTCGGAACAAAACATGCACAATAGTTTTGCAGCAGTGCCTGCCGTAAAGCAGTGCCTGCCGTAAAGCGGTGACTGTCGTAAAAAAGAAGCGGAACGCGGCATTAACTTGAAGTGGAGGCAGCGATGTCTGTCGTGTGGAGATATTTTAAAGTGGATGACAAATGGAAAGTTCGTATTTCAAGAGGAGGTAAGGAAAAGGCTGCATTTAACACAACAAACCTGATTAGGCACATCAGAAACAAACACCCGACACAATACACAGAGTTTAACCAGACAACCCAGCCGAAGACGAGCCAGCTCACGCTGCAAGAGACTTTATATTTATATTTATCTCATAAAGAAAAACATACACTTCCTTCTGTGAAGCCACGGGAGGAGAGTTAAGGAGTGCTGTTCAGAAAAGCATGTTACTAGCCTTATTTTATAAAACGGACACTTTAAGTTTATTTGTTTACATGCCTGCTCAGGTTCTGGTTGTGGTCATGTCCTGGTCAAGTTGTGGTCAGGTTCTGGTCATGTTCTGGTATTTTAAGTTGAGCTACTTATTTGAAATTAGACATTTTTATTTCATACTGTTGCACTAAACTTCAATTATTTTAAATCTTATTACTTGATTGTTCAATCTACCTCACAGAAGTACTCTGTTAAATGTTAAGGTAAATAAAATAAAAATTAAGGGACATCTGGATCTTTTTTTTCTTTTTTTCTTCATTTTAAAAATGTATTTTAGAAGTATCGGATCGGGACTCGGTATCGGCCAATTCCTAAAATTAAAGGGCTCGGACTCGGGGCCAGAAAAACCTGATCGGGACATCCCTATTTACTATATACAAATGTTCTCAGTCACCGGACTGCTTGTAATTTCCAAGCTACTCGGTAGCCGACTCTTTCAGGAACTGCTGGAGTGGAACTTCCTCGTTCTCCTCGTCCTCTTCCTTTTCATCAGACTTTGCTAGAGAGGCACTCGCAGCATATTTAAGGCATGGATTAAAGAAAAAAATTTTTTTACTTCTACACTTTTTTTTTACTTTTTCTACTTTCAAAAAAAGTTTTAAATGATGTTTTGTGTAAAAGGTTTGAACTATTAATTATAATCTGTTGTACATAGCTCTTAAAATAACCTCAGTTTGAAGAAATAGTTTAATTCTGACAGGACTGCTGTTGACATTTGCACTCATATTTAGAGTCAGAGAGTCTTTATTGTCATTTGCACCGCATGTGGTACATGTGATGAAAACGAGATTATGTACACAGGGTCCCAGTTACATCCAACAACAAATGCAAGAGAAAAAAAAAAGAAAAAGAACAGTAATAACATCTAGAATTAACTAAGAAAAACATCAACTAGTAATACACTAAGCCCTAATGTAGTGGAAAAACATCATTATAAACAGCAGCACGAACATGAGTCTGTATGAGCAGATGGTCACAGATGAACACAGCAACAAGAAAACAGATCAGCATCAGCATGATGTGATATTTTGCAGTGTTTATTCTTATTATTTATTTATTCATGAGTCTAACAGCCTCAGGGTAGAAGCTGTTCCTCAGTCTAGTGGTTCTACATTTGATGCTCCTCAACCTCCGTCCTGAGGGGAGTGGGGCAAAGAGTGAGTGTGCTGGGTGAGTGAGGTCTTTCATGATGCAGGTGGCTCTTTTCCTGCATCTGGAGATTTATATAATTTTATATAAATAAATTTTATATAAATAACTGTGTGATGTTAAACAAACACTGTGTAGATGTTTATTACAAAAGCATTTGCATGAGCCACTATAAAACTAAGTGCAGCTGTTTTAAGACTTCAACCAACCATTAACTCGTCAATTCTCATCAGTCTTAAAATTACCTTTATTCCTCCCATTTAAAAATCTATCTACATCCAATAAGATAATAATTGTTCATAATGTTTCTACAAAACACCACTTAAAAAAAAAAAAATATATATATATATATATACTTTTTTTAATATATTTTGTTATATACTATATACTGTATATACATGTACTGTATACAGGTAGTCCTCGACTTACGACGGAGATCCGTTCCTACGCTGCGTCGTAAACTGAATTTCGACGTAAGTCGGAACATACGTAAATGCTTCACCTTATACGTACAGTACCGTATTTTACCAAGCACTTAGCCTATCCTAACACAGTACCCTACATACCGGTAATTATCAAAAAACATACATTTGGGAGCCATAATGAATGGAAAAAAGAGTTAATTTCCTACTGATATGCCGTTTCCTCCGTCCCTCCTCCGTATTCTCTATTGCGTTTACGTCGTAAAAACGCCGTCCAGCTCGGTCCATCCTCCGTATTTGTCAACGACGTAAAACCGCGTTCACAGTAAACACAGTAACAGTAAGTTGTACTATGTACAGTTTTGTTTTGTTTTTTGAATGTCCAGAGGACCAGACTTAGCTTTTTTTAGAGAGTACAGGGCAGAATTCCTCCGCAGCTACGTTAATAACGTCAAACCGGAAACTGCATAACTCTGCTTTTAAAAAAAAAAATTCAAAATAATTTTTATTTTTTTATTTTTATTTTTTTATTGGGAGATGAGCCTTAACCACGAAACGTTGTAACTCGAGACCGTCATAACCCGAGGACTACCTGTATGTATGTACTGCATATATATATATATATACTGTATGTATATACTGTATAT
>JBBPBX010020705.1:18235-36001 GCA_038048925.1 Garcialebias charrua | reverse complement strand
CGTTCACGAACACCTGGACCGAACCGCAGAGGGAAGGGTGAGAGTCCAAAACAGACTTGTTGTTATTTGAAAACACTTTTATACGGAGGACTGAAACCACTAAATGATTAAAACAAATTTACTTTCTGAGGCGTTTTAATGTGTCTGTGACATCATCTTTTAACTTAGCATATAGTGACACAACATAAATATCTTGCTTCATCCAACTATGTTTGTTTTAGCAAACAAAATGATAAATTAATGAAAATTCCTTTCAAAGTGAGTTTAAAATTAAAAACAGTGTTTCTTCACGGGACATCCGACTACACGCAAATGCAACATCTGTGACGTAGGAAGAAGAACCTCAGTCTGCGTCTGCAATGATAACGCATACTCATTCTCTGCCAGATCGCCTTTTTTTTTGTATAACTTGAAAAATGCATTTGGGTGTTCTAATATCATCAGTGAACAAGTGAGCCTTTTCACTTTCCCAAAAGATGAAATACTTCGTCAAGTATGGAATAAATAAAGCTGCCCCCCCCCCTCGGAGCTCCCTCGCTTCCTGAAAAGGTAAGACTCAAATAAATACGGGTGCAGACCTAAATTAGAACCTGCTGTTTCTTGTTCATCTAACTTTCTGCTTCCCAAACTGAAGACAAATCGCTCAAATCTTCACTTAGATTGATAAATTAGTCAGTTTATTTATTGTCCGCCATGAATATGTAAAAGGGGCGTTCTAAAGACATTCTCCCTCGTACGTCACAGATGTTGCATTCATGTTAGGGGTGTAACGATACACAAAACTCTCGAGACGAGACAAATTACAGAGTTTGCGAGAACGAGACGAGATTTTAATGTTAGTTCAAGAAAACTTCAAAGATCGGTTTTATGCCGCAAAAAGGCTTTTCTTCTTCTTCTTTCGGCTTTTCCCTTTTCAGGGGTCGCCACAGCGAGTCATCCTCCTCCACCTCACTCTGTCCTCTGCATCCTCTGTCCTCACTCCAACTACCTTCATGTCCTCTCTAACTGCATCCATATATCTCCTCTTTGGCCTTCCTCTGTGTCTTTTTCCTGGCAGCTGCATTTCTAACATCCTTCTACCAATATACCCACTGTCCCTCCTCTGGACATGTCCAAACCATCTCAGTCTGGCCTCCCTAACTTTATCTCCCAGTTGTTCAACATGTGCTGTACCTCTGATGATCTCATTCCTGATCTTATCCATCCTTGTCACTCCTAAGGAGAACCTCAGCATCTTCATTTCTGCCACTTCCAGTTCTTTCTCCTGTCTTTTTGTCAATGACACTGTCTCCAGACCATACAACATAGCTGGTCTCACCACTGTCTTGTAAACTTTTCCTTTGACCTTTGCTGACACCTTTTTGTCACAAATCACTCCTGAAACTTTTCTCCATCCACTCCATCCTGCCTGGACTCTCTTCTTCACCTCTTTACCACATTCCCCATTTTCCTGGACAGTGGACCCCAAGTACTTGAAGTCCTGCACCTTTGTGACCTCTGCTCCTTGTAGCCTCACTGTTCCACTGGCCTCCCTCTCATTCACACACATGTACTCTGTCTTACTACGGCTGACTTTCATTCCTCTTCTTTCAAGTGCATACCTCCACCTCTCCAAGTTCTCTTCCACCTGTTCCCTGTTCTCACCACAGATCACAATGTCATCTGCAAACATCATAGTCCATGGGGATTCCTGCCTGACCTCATCTGTTAGTCGGTCCATCACCAGAGCAAACAAGAAGGGGCTCAGAGCCGATCCTTGATGCACTCCCACCTCCACCTTGAAGCTATCTGTCACTCCTACAGCACATCTCACCACTGTCCTGCTGTCCTCATACATGTCCTGCTGTCCTCATACATGTCCTGCTGTCCTCATACATGTCCTGCTGTCCTCATACATGTCCTGTACCAGTCTAACATACTTTTCTGCCACTCCAGATTTCCTCATGCAATACCACACCTCCTCTCTTGGCACCCTGTCATATGCTTTTTCTAAATCCACAAACACACAATGGAGTTCTTTCTGACCCTCTCTGTACTTCTCTATCAACATCCTCAAAGCAAAGATGGCATCTGTGGTGCTCTTTCTTGGCATGAAACCATACTGCTGCTCACAGATAGTCACCTCTTGTCTAAGCCTTCCTTCCACAACTCTCTCCCAGATCTTCATTGTGTGGCTCATCAACTTAATTCCCCTGTAGTTGCTACAACTCTGTACATCACCCTTGTTCTTAAAAATGGGAACCAGCACACTTCTTCTCCATTCTTCAGGCATTTTCTCACCCTCAAATATTCCATTAAATATTTGAGTCAAAAACCTCACTGCCATCTCTCCAAGACATTTCAGAGTCAGAGAGTCTTTATTGTCATTTGCACCGCATGTGGTACATGTGATGAAAACGAGATTATGTACACGGGGTCCCAGTTACATCCAACAACAAATGCAAGAGAAAAACAGTAATAACATCTAGAACTAACTAAGAAAAACATCAACTAGTAATACACTAAGCCTAATATAGTGGAAATAAACAGCAGCACGAACATGAGTTTGTATGAGCAGATGGTCACAGATGAACACAGATGAACACAGCAACAAGAAAACAGATCAGCATCAGCATGATGTGATATTTTGCAGTGTTTATTTTTATTTTATTTTTATTTATTCATGAGTCTAACAGCCTCAGGGTAGAAGCTGTTCCTCAGTCTAGTGGTTCTACATTTGATGCTCCTCAACCTCCGTCCTGAGGGGAGTGGGGCAAAGAGTGAGTGTGCTGGGTGAGTGAGGTCTTTCATGATGCAGGTGGCTCTTTTCCTGCATCTGGAGGTGTAAATGTCTGTGATGGTGGGGAGACTGACTCCAACAGACTTCTGTGCAGCCTTCACCACTCTCTGTAGAGCTTTCCTCTCTGCAACTGTGCAGCCTCCATGCCACACGTTGATGCTGGAGCACAGGATGCTCTCCACTGCACACCTGTAGAAGGAGGTGAGGACTGGGCTGCTCAGACCAGCTCGTCTCAGCCGTCTGAGGAAGTAGAGTCTCTGATGACCTTTCTTGATCAGGCTGGTGGTGTTGTTGCTCCAGCTGAGGTTATCATTCATGTGTACACCCAAGTATTTGTAGCTGGAGACCACTTCCACTGCAGACCCACCTATTTTCAGTGGGGCGTGGGTGTGTTTGTTCCTTCTGAAGTCCACAATCATCTCCTTTGTCTTCTTCACATTCATGTGAAGATTATTCTCTTTGCACCAGCTCTCCAGGTGTTCCACCTCCTGTCTGTAGCTGGACTCATCATTGTTTGTGATGCATCCCACCACCGCTGTATCATCTGCAAACTTAACAATATGACAGCCTGGATGTGTGGCTGTACAATCATATGTGAGCAGAGTGAACAGAAGAGGGCTCAGCACACATCCTTGGGGAGAGCCAGTGCTGAGGGTTATGGTGGAGGAGGAGAAGTTGTGGATCTTCACGGACTGTGGTCTGTTTGTTAAGAAGTCTAGTACCCAGTTACAAATGGAGGGGCTTAGTCCAAGTGTAGATAGTTTGTCTATCAGAGTTTGGGGGATCATGGTGTTGAAGGCAGATGTGAAGTCCACAAAGAGCAGACGCACGTATGAGTCCTTCTGATCCAGGTGGGTGAGAGCAGTGTGGACCACGGAAGAAATGGCGTCCTCTGTTGATCGGTTCTCGCGGTATGCATATTGATGAGGGTCCTCGTTGATGTTGACGGTTGCCTTGATGTGGGACATGACCAGTTTCTCAAAACATTTAGCGACTATCGGGGTGAGGGCCACCGGTCTATAGTCATTCAGACCAGTCACTGTGGAGCTCTTTGGGACTGGGATGATGGTCGCGGTCTTCAGGCAGGTGGGAACTGACTCCAGTGCAAGTGAGGTGGTGAAGATGTCAGCCAGCACCTCACAGAGCTGGTCCGCACATTCCTTCAGAACTTTCCCTGGGATGTTGTCTGGTCCGGTTGCTTTATGAGGATTGATCCTTCTGAGACTGCCTCTCACTTCTGCTGCGGTCACTCTGAGATGCTCTTCATCTGGTGATGAGGTGAGTCTGGTGCTAGCTGGTCTGTTTGGATCATCAAAACGTGCATAAAACTTATTGAGGGCATCAGGCAGAGATGGGTCCCTGGGGCATTGTTTGTTCTTGCCTTTGTAATCTGTTATGCATTTAATACCCTTCCACATGCTCCGTGGGTCTTGTGAGGTGAACTGTCCCTCGATCCTCTGTGCATACGTGGCCTTGGCTTCCTTGATGCCATCCATCCAAACCTCCACTGGTATTTCATCAGGTCCTACTGACTTCCCCTTCTTCATTCTTTTCAGAGCTTTCTGGACTTCAACCTCACTAATCTTTCCCACTTCCATGTCCACAGTCTGTATGACATCCACTCTTCTTTCTCTTTCATTCTCTTCATTCATTAGCTCCTCAAAGTAATCCTTCCATCTACCCATCACACTCTCCTCACTTGTTAGAACATTCCCATTCCCATCTTTAATAAGCCTAACCTGCTGCACATCCTTTCCAGCCTGATCCCTCTGTCTTGCCAATCGGTACAAGTCCTTCTCGCCCTCTTTAGTGTCCAGTCTCCCATACAACTCATTGTACGCCCTCTGCTTTGCCTTAGCTACTTCCTTCTTTGCTCTACGTCCCATCTCCTTATATTCATGTCTCCTCTCTTCAGTCCTCTCACTGTCATATTTCTTCTTGGCTAATCTCTTTCTTTGAATGGCGCAAAAAGGCTTTTATTCTGTTTTAACATGTATTACAAACTCAACTGATGTCTTCATTTTACTGATTGAATCTCCTTAGACCTTAGAACGTTCAACTTTGTTTAAAAAAATAGATATTCACGCAGGACTTTCCAAAAATTGAACATAAATATCCGCATCAGCACTGAATCTGCAGCCGTCACTCACCAGTGTTGCCAGATTGGGCGGTTCACCGCGATTTTCCTTCTGACTTTTGCGGGTAAAGAGTGCTTTGGGTGGGTGGGACTCTATCTGGCAACACCGGTCACACCGGTGTTTACACAAGTGTGTCTTTACATTCGGGGCAGCGTCGGCAGCGCCGGGACCCTCCATCAATGTAGAGGCGTCTGCGGCACCGGGACCCTCCATCAGTAGTTGGGGCGTCTTCTATAGCAACTTCATCCGGCGAAGCCATGCTGTCCGTGACGCTGACTTGCTAGGGGCTGCTAGCATTAGCATTAGCGACTCGCGAGACAACGTTACCTCTCAACGAGAGATATCGGGAGTTTAATATCACGAGATCCCGTACAACGAGATCTCGTTACACCCCTAATTCACGTGTAGTCGGATGTCCCGTGAAGAAACACGGTTTTTAATTTTAAACTCACTTTGAAAGGAATTTTCATTAATATATCATTTTGTTTGCTAAAACGAACATAGTTGAATGATACAAGATATTTATGTTGTGTCACTACATGCAAAGTTAAAAGATGATGTCACAGACACTTTAAACAATAAAACAGAAACAAAACAAAAAGTTCTGTTTGTAGAAAATGAAGACCTTGTGCTCGTCGATCTGGAACAGAACCGTGTCGAGGATCAGGCTGGGCGGCTGAGCCATGTTCAGGGTTTGCTCGGCCTGCGTCAGCCAGTTGATGGTGTCCTGCAGCGAGGTCTGGAAACCCGTTGCCAAGGAAACCGCCTCCTCCAGCTTCGCCTGCAAGATAAAAACAAAACAACAACGTTTAATTGACAAGCAACAAACACGAAGGAGGAAGCTCTGGATCTGTTCCTACCCTGCGGTCTTCCATCTTGGTGTTGAGGCTGGCCCACTTGTTCTGCAGCAGGGCCAGGTTCTGCTGGGTCTGGGTGGTCCCGGGTCCCGCCTCCTCTCCTCCGCGGGCCAGCAGCATGGACTCTCCTTGATCCAGCAGGCGATGGTACAGTTCTGCCCGCTGGTCCAGCTGGGCCTGCAGCTCCTGCAGACAAACAGAACCGTCAGTCCAGAACCACGAGTCTCAAAGTTTGATCCAGAACGTTCTGTTGTGCCTCGCAGCACGGCCATTGATGGAATCGATCCGTTTAATGCTGAGTCTACAGGAAGTCGTTCTGCCAGAGCGTTTCATAAAAATAAAGCATTTCATAAAAATAAAGCATTTAATTAAAATAAAGCATTTCATAAAAATAAAGCATTTCATAAAAATAAAACATTTCATAAAAATAAAGCATTTCATAATAATAAAGCATTTCATAAAAATAAAGCATTTCATAAAAATAAAGCATTTCATAAAAATAAAGCATTTCATAAAAATAAAGCATTTCATAAAAATAAAGCATTTCATAAAAATAAAACATTTCATAAAACAAAGTTTTGTGGAAAAGCTTCAAATCCAGTCCTTTTTAAAATCTTTTCCTTCCAATGAGCTTCTGAATAAACTGTCAGAGTATTTTTTTTTTTACTGTTTATTTAAGTTTAGCTGTTTTGTCCTTGCACCGGATCACAGCTGTGTTTGTCTTCTTGAATATGCTGGTGAAGATTCTCAGTCATCTAGGACATGATAAAATCAAAAAAGTGTTCAATACAGAAACAACTGGACTTTATTTGCAACAGAAGACGTTTCGCTCTTCTTCCTCGGATGAAGAGCGAAAGAGCGTTTCTGTATTGAACGCTTTTTTTGTCTTCTTGAATGAAAAATGGATCAAATGTTCTGTAAACTTTTGGATGAAGCTTGCCCTGTTTTTATTTTTCTTTGTGTTTTATTCTGTAAAATCTTTGAACCAACTACTTCAGAATACTTTCAGCCGTTCAGGCATTAACACGTTCGGCTTGCACAACTAGATATTTCTTCATTCAACCTTTATTTAAACAGGTTAATCCCATTGAGCCTCGAGGACTCATTTACAAGAGAGACCTGGATATATGTAACTTTTATATATATATTTTTTATTATTTAACTTCATCTTAAATACATGAAAAAAAATCAACATATTTGCTTAATTTCAAGCTTTTAGCTGCTGATATGCTAATTTTAGCTTACAGCTTCTGTGCTGCTGCTTTAGCTACTTTATTTGAACTTTATGTAGCTATTGTTTTTCTTAATTGTAGCTTTTAGCAAATGTTTCACTGATTTTAACTTTAGGCAACAATTTTTGCCAGTTTTAGTGTTAAGCTACTGTTTTTAATACATTTAGTCTTTTGCGTCTGTGCTGCTAGTTTAAGCTATTTTGGCTTTAGCTGTTGTTTTCCTAATTTGTGCTTTAGCTCTGATAGTTTTAGCTTTAGAAACAGTTTCAGCTTTTTAAACCAATTTAAAAACGTGTCCACGCTGGATTTCTACAGGAAATGCTCAATGGTCTGGTCTCTCTGGTACCATGTGCTGCTGGTTTTAGCTTATTTTTTTAGCTTTAGCTGTTGTTTACCTAATATTTGCTTTAGCTCTGATCGTTTTAGCTTTAGAAACAGTCTCAGCTTTTTAAACCAATTTAAAAACGTGTCCACGCTGGATTTCTACAGGAAATGCTCAATGGTCTGGTCTCTCTGGTACCATGTGCTGCTGGTTTTAGCTTTTTTTTTTTTTGCTTTAGCTGTTGTTTTCCTATGTTTTGATTTAGCTTTGATTGTTTTAGCTTTAGAAACAGTCTCAGCTTTTTAAACCAATTTAAAAATTAGTTCACGGAAATGCTCATTGGTCTGGTCTCTCTGGTACCATGTGCTGCTGGTTTTAGCTTTTGTTTTTAGCTTTAGCTGTTGTTTACCTAATTTTAGTTTTAGCTCTGAACGTTTTAGCTTTAGAAACAGTCTCAGCTATTTAAACCAATTTAAAAACGTGTTCACGGGAAAGCTCAATGGTCTGGTCTCTCTGGTACCATGTGCTGCTGGTTTTTGCTTTTTTTTTTTTTTTTTGCTTTAGCTGTTGTTTTCCTAGTTTTTGCTTTAGCTCTGAACGTTTTAGCTTTAGAAACAGTCTCAGCTTTTTAAACCAATTTAAAAACGTGTTCACAGGAAAGCTCAATGGTCTGGTCTCTCTGGTACCATGTGCTGCTGGTTTTAGCCTATTTTTTTGCTTTAGCTGTTGTTTACCTAATCTTTGTTTTAGCTCTGAACGTTTTAGCTTTAGAAACAGTCTCAGCTTTTTAAACCAATTTAAAAATGTGTTCACGGGAAAGCTCATTGGTCTGGTCTCTCTGGTACCATGTGCTGCTGGTTTTTGCTTTTTGGTTTTTTTTGCTTTAGCTGTTGTTTTCCTAATTTTTGTTTTAGCTCTGATCGTTTTAGCTTTAGAAACAGTCTCAGCTTATCAAACCAATTTAAAAATGTGTTCACGGAAATGCTCAATGGTCTGGTCTCTCTGGTACCATGTGCTGCTCCAGCTGCTCCCTG
Organism: Garcialebias charrua; assembly: GCA_038048925.1. Taxonomy (NCBI): domain Eukaryota; kingdom Metazoa; phylum Chordata; class Actinopteri; order Cyprinodontiformes; family Rivulidae; genus Garcialebias; species Garcialebias charrua. The sequence goes on along the minus strand of JBBPBX010020705.1, from coordinate 27,639 downwards.
GCTGTTTCGGGGAGACCTCCTGTTGGTTTGGCTGCAGACAGCTGGCTCTCCGTCCTCCTCAACCACTGGAGGAACTCCTCCAGCTCTCCATGGAAACCTTCAGCCTGCAGACACACAGGAGGAGCTTTGAATTATTCACGCCGGCAGCAGGTGAGGTTTTATTTAAACGGTGAACCCCCGGCGGGGCGTGTCCCACCTGCTGCAGCGCGTCCTCCAGCAGTTTCTGACGCTCCTGGCTCTTCAGCAGCAGACTCCCCCAGTTGTGGTTCAGCTGATCCAGCTGGTCGCGCAGGTGGCTGGCCTCGTCACCTGGGGAGGACTCCAGCAGCTCCGCGGCAGCGCTGTTCACCGTCTCCACCGTGGCGTGATGGGAGAGCACGTCGTTGCGCAGAACCTGGGAGAAGCGGAGGGGAGGAGAGGGTCAAACATCCCGAGTCGTGACGTCAGAGAGAACTGTGCGCGGGCTGCAGACGCACGTGGTGTTTGGCCAGCTCGATTTCGATGGCCTTCGGGTCGGAGCTGACGGGTCGCTGTGTGTCCAGGGTGGTGTGTGTGTGGCTGAGCCAGGCCTGCAGCTCGGACAGGGCGTGTTGGAACTGACCCAGAGCCAGCAGGGCCGCCTCCAGCTTGTGCTGAGAAGGAACAACATCAAAGTCATCATGTGGGTCATCACATTATAAAGTTTGCTGATGACTCAGTCATTGTGTCTCTGTTAAATGAAAATGTTCTGCAGGACTTTTTGGCGTGGTGCCAGTCATCCTTCCTGCACATAAATTCATCTAAGACTAAAATGATGTGCATAGACTTTCGGAAGTCTTCCCTCTCCCTCCTGTTACCATTCATGGTCAGGCTGTGGAAGAGGTAGAGGAATATAAATATCTTGGCATTGTGATGGATAATAAATAGAAATTTGAGTCTCAGTCAGATGTAATCTGTCGGAAAGCCAATCAGAGGATGCATTTCCTCAGGAAACTAAGGAGTTTGAATGTTGACTGTACCTTCATGAAAATGTACTACAGTTGTTTTATAGAATCTGTTCTCACTTTTTCGTTTGTTTGTTAGTTTGGGCTGATGAACTTGAAAACCCGTAATCGTTTACAGTGTGTTATTAAAGAATGCGGGACAATAATAGGGATTCAATTGAATGACATCATGGATCTTTATAAGTCCAGATCTATATCTAAGGCTAAAAAAATCTTGGCAGATCCCACTCATCCCCTACATGCCGAGTTCAATCTGCTGCCTTCAGGTAGAAGATACGGCCTACCAAGGTGTAGAACTAACAGATCAAAAAAACTCCTTCATCCCCTCAGCCATTGGATTTTTAAACAAAAAATAGTTTTAAAGATTTAAAAAAGCCAAGTCTGGTCCTCTGGACATTCAAAAAACAAAACAAAACAAAGCAAAACTGGCTGATCCACTGTGAGAGGGTGCTATTTATAAGACTGAGCTGAACACAGCTTCTCAGACTGAGGAAGTCTTTCGGACGAAAGACGAAACGTTTCCAGTTTTTTTTTTTGTTGTTGCTTTGTTTAGTTTTATTTTTTTGAATGTCTAGAGGACCAGACTTAGCTTTTTTAGATTTTTCTACCTGGATTATTGAGCATGCATCAGGGGAGTTTTAAGGATTATCTCATTCCTATGTATTCTTATCTTGAATCTATCTAAATGTTTTTAAGGAAGAAATATTTGCTCTTTTTAAGTTGTACCCTCTGAAATGTCTCTTGTATTTTAATCTGTAATGGAGGTACTTTTTTATACTTTATTCTTTTTAATTTTCTAGTTTGTATGAATGAATTTGTTGGCTGTCTCACTACTATTACCATTACCTGCTGTAAATGAACTGCCCCTCGGGGACCTAATAATGAAGTTGAAAGATGGTCATGGTTCTGAAACAGCAGTTTTGGTTTGGACGTGCAAACACTCGGTTCTTGTTCTTGTTACCTGTCTCTGAGTGATTTGATCTCCCAGGTTCTCCCAGAGGTGTCGCAGCTCCGTCAGAGGCTCCTGGATCATGTCCCGGTCCGTTTGGTCCGAGACTTTCTTCAGCAGCAGCTCCCCCTGGTGGCAGAGCTTCTCCATGTCGATCTGCTGCTGGTACACCTCCACCTTGTACTGCTGCTCAGCGTGAAGGAAGGACACGGCACAGAGAAGGTTTCAGGCTCTGAACACAAACCCCAGCTCAAACTAAACGTCCGTTTTGTGTTTCACGCCGACCTTGAGCTCCTCGATCTGCTGCTTGACAGTTCCCTGATCCGTTCCCACAGGAGACATCTCGCACAGTTTGATCACGGCGTTGTCCAGGTAGTCGAACATGGACTGGAATCGACAAACACAGGTTAGCTCGTGACCTCACCATCAGAGGAAAACATGGAGGGAGTTTCATTTCATTCAAGTTTATTTGATCAAGGACAGCACAATAAACAATGTTACATGTTAAAAAAGAAGCAACCGTTGTCTTGTACAAAGGTTTTCTAGCCACAGGCTAATTTGCAAACCCAGTCCGTGGTTGGACTTTTATATAAAAACAGCTAAAATAAAATTAAAATTTAATTAAGATTAAACAGTTCCCTCACACACACAGCTGCTCCTCTGTCCCCATGGGGTTCAGTGTTCACAGATTTGGTTTTGTTTCAACCATTTTTTCACCTGGGAATTAAAAACTCTAAGATCAGTCAATGTTTTTATTGCTGATGGTAAACTGTTCCAGATATGAGGACCTTTAAATGAGAAGGAGCATTGACCAAATGATGTTTTGTATTTTGTAGGTTTACAGTCTCCATCAACTGCACCTCTTGTTGCAACTCCTGAGCTGCTGACTTTTAAAATCATTCTGCTCACCAGCTCAGGGACAAGACCATTAATACATTTAAAAGTTAATTTTAAACAAGAAAATTTTAAAAAATTGTCAAAGCTTAATAGGTTATATTTATCAAGTATTTTACAGTGGTGCCACTTCAATGGTTTTTGGTCTAGAACTTTCAGTGCTTGTGAGTACAACATCCTCATAGGTTTTAAAGCCGATTGAGTTGCGTGGCTCCAGACAGTGACACAGTATGAGAAATGAGACATAATCATGGCATGAAGGTACAACTGAGCAGACTTTCCACATAAACAAGATCTTATAAAACAAAAACAATTTATATTTGTCTTAATGGTTTTAAACACTTTCCTAATGTGAGTGAGAGGTGCAAACCTGCAGAGCATCCTGGTACTGGACGGAGGCGGTCATGGCCTCCTCCAGCCGCTCCATCCGCTCCCTCCACGTTCGGTTCAGACTCTCCCACGCAGCGTTCATCTGACAAACAGCAGGACGGGGAGTTGAAGCAGGTCCAAACTAAAGACTTTATCTTTTATGTAGACTGATTATTGATTGATTTTTTGATTGATTGGTGTGAATTATGAAAGAACGATGAATTTGAAACTCATCCATCAGGTGCAGTTCTGAGTCCTCACCTCGTCGATCGTCTTCTTGACTTCAGGTTTCTCTGTTTCTCCGCAGGCAAAGATGAGGTCAGCTCCGAGGGTCCTGACAAACTCCAGCTCCTCCCTCAGGCCGTCCGTCTCCGCCTTGATGGCCTGACAAGTGCAGCGACATCATTACGCCTCAAAGACAATCCCCACTGCACCTTTTAGCCCCGCCCCCTCCCTGCCTGCGTCCCCCTCCGTACCTCAGCAGCTTCGATCTGCTGCTTGATGAGCGACGGGTCGACTCCCGGGTCCTCCAGCTCTTTCACGATGTCCTGCGAGTCTCTGAGCGTGCTCAGTAGAGCCGCCACGTCGGACCAGAACTTCCCGGCCAGGTCCAGGACGTCGTTCAGTTTGCTCTCCCTGTCCTCGGCCCGCTGCCGGATCTCATCCCACAGAGAGCGGAGGCGGAGGAGGCGCGCCCGAACAGCTGCAGGAGGAGGAGGATCAGCTGTGACTTGTTTGATTTGACTTAGGGATGCACCGATCCACATTTCTTACTTCCGATCCGATACAGATACTTAAATCTGGGTATCGACCAATACCGATACCTTTCCGATCCGATACCGTTCAGGTATAAGAAGCTGTAATAATGAATTTTTTGAACTGTGACTATTCTGTCACTACTGTCTTAACATTATGTGAGTTAAACCCAAGAAGACACTCTGGGCCGCCCTTACAACAGGAAACACCTAAACTTTAACAGCACACAAGAGGCAGGTCTATATCACAGATGTCCTTCTCACTCATGGTGCAGCTGGAAAACTTAAAAAAAAACAAACGCTAAGCATTATGGGAAAGACAACACAGTCCACTCCCCTTAACCACTACGGGAGTGGATTTTGTTGTCTTTCCCATAATGCTTAGCGGTATTTTAGTCTAAAATACAGCTAAGCATTAGTATTAGTAGCATTTTAGTCTAAAATACCGCTAAGCATTATGGGAAAGACAACAAAATCCACTCCCGTAGTGGTTAAGGGGAGTGGATTTTGTAGTCTTTCCCATAATGCTTAGCATTTTTTTAGTTTTCCAGCTGCACTATGAGTGAGAAGGACATCTGTGATATAGACCTGCCTCTTGTGTGCTGTTAAAAGTTTGGGTGTTTCCTGTTGTGAGGCTCAGAGTGTCTTCACAGGGTTAAACTCACACAATGTTAAGATGGCAGTCACAGAGTATGGTGGAAAACATGTGCTCTCTGAAGCCGGATCGGAAATATCGGCAGGTTGGATCAGAAAATCCGATACTTAAATTATGCTGGTATCGGATGCCGATACCAATATTGGATCGGATGCAGATACCAATATTGGATCGGATGCCGATACCAATACTGGATCGGATGCCGATACCAATACTGGATCGGATGCCGATACCAATACTGGATTGGATGCAGATACCAATACTGGATCGGATCGGCCCCATCTCTAATTTGACTGTTTCTGTTGAACCCAAACGCCGCGGTTCTGTCGTCATCAGACAGAACCGACCCGGCCTCTCACCCTGAGCTGCAGGATCATCGTGGGCCGCTCGGCCGATGAGCTCCTCCCCGCGGGCGCAGAGCGCCGAGAAGCTCGGCAGCAGTTTGTCCAGCTCCAGCCCCTGGGCGCGGTGCTCCGCCAGCTGCTCCCGGATCTTCTCCACCTCCGCGGCGACCGGAGGCGGCAGCCGCAGCCGCTGCACCGCCCCCTCCAGGGTCTCCAGCAGCGGGTCCATTTTGTCGTGAAACTGAGGGAAGGAGGCGCGAGGGAAGAAGTTAGGAGGAGGCGGAGGAAACGTGTCGGAGCTGCAGAGTTTGGTGACATTTTGAAAGTGAGAACTGCGGCGCCGTGGCGTGGGCGGTCAGCCATCTGTGTCCGACCGCACGTGGACCGCTGTCAGAAACGGCTCGTCTCTTCACAAACGAGCTCCACGGGCTGAACCTGCGCCGTCAGAAACTGAATCTGTTTTCACGTAATTTGCAATTAAATCCAACTGGTTTGAAAACTATTTCACTAAATCAAAACTGAATTAATTTGATTTGAAACTGTGTTTTGTTGAGTTGAAAGTTCAGTTTGACCATTTTTATTTTCTGTTCAATAATTCAGTTTTTATGCCCCACACGTCCGGGTCCTTGAGAAAACCACAGAGTGATCCAACGCAGATCGACACGTTTCACGTCAAACTTCATTAATGGAAGTAGGGATGCACCGATCCACATTTCTTACTTCCGTTCCGATACGATACTTAGATCTGGGTATCGACCGATACCGATACTAGCCGATACAGATACAGTTCAGGTATATGAGACTGTAATAATGAATTGTTTGAACTGAGACTACTGTCTTAACATTATGTGAGTTAAACCCAATGAAGACACTCTGGGCCTCACAACAGGAAACCCACACTTTAACAGCACACAAGAGGCAGGTCTATATCACAGACGTCCTTCTCACTCATGGTGCAGCTGGAAAACTAAAATACAGCTAAGCATTATGGGAAAGACCACAAAATCCACTCCCGTAGTGGTTAAGGGGAGTGGTCTGTCTTTGCAAGTGAAACTGTTAAATGATCTTCTCTTGTCATCCTGTGGCTTCTTTTAATAATTAAGATGAAAAGAGGATATTTTTATCCAACAGGGTTCAGTCTGAAGGAGGCGATGATGCAACAGAGGATGCAATCCAACGTAAAACACCAAAGAAGAAGAAGAACTTTCTTTACGGCGTATTTTGTGCCGCGCACATGAACTTGGCATGAACTCGTGTGCACCACTGCTCCAGCTCAAAATACGCCGTAAAGGAAGCTCTTCTTCTTCTTTGGAGTTTTATGGCAGATTGCATCCACTTTGTTGCATCACCGACACCTCCAAGACTGAACCCCACACCAACAGTTCCATAGAGGAAGTTTGACGTGAAACGTAAATCGGCGTTGGATCACTCTGTGGTTACAAAAACTGAATTAATGAATAGAAAATGAAAGCAATCAAACTGAACTTTCAATACAATAAAATACAGTTTCAAACTGAAATCAGTTTCAATTTGATTAAACTAATTTTCAAACAAATGGATAAAAAAAATCTGATTCGGCTCCACTCAGACATCAGCTCATTAGTTCAAGTTGAATTAAATTGTGTTTTCTAGACAGAGGTTGTTCAAAAAAGCTATCTGCAGCAGGCAAGACACTGATTGCTCACAACCTTTTTGAGGAACACCACCTCAAAAGATCTGAATTATTGCTTCAGAATTTGTTTCTTCTTTCAAGATCTTGCAAAACGACATCTACCGGTAATCATTTAAATGCTTGGGTTAACAATAAATACAGATTATATTTTAGAAATCCAAAATAAAAAAGGCTAATGTTCTATTAAAATAAAATAATTCTTGAATATAGATATATTTTAGTCATAAGATTAATTTCATTTCAAATTACGTGAAAGCAGATTTGGGTTCTGATGGTTTCAGCCCGTCGAGCTCTTTCATGTTCTACTCGTAAAGAAGGTGCTGATCATCCCCCCTTCATTTATCGCAGTGCTTCACTTTCAGAATGTCGTCCAGGTCGTGGAACTAAAACTAAACTAAACTTTATTTAACAGACGAGGACACAAAACACACAGAACAGCCTCAGGGGACACTTGGGATGTGATCCATTAGCTGCTGCTCCTTCATGAAGCTGAGGGAAGTGAATCACTACGACTAAACGAGAACAAAGAACTCATCTGAAGTTTGAATCACAGACAAGGGACATTCAGTATCAGGGTCACTCAGCAGCAGCTAAAGTTTAGCTACTTTTTAAAAAGGTTGTACAGAAGAAAGTTTAAAGGATCCCGGTTTGACGTCTTACCTCCACCAGCTGGGTGATCGCAGTGACGATGAAGAAATGATGGTGAGGGAGGGGGGACACACACAGCACATCCATAACGAAGAACGAGGGATGGGGCGGAGGGGGTGAGTTTGAGGGTTAAAGGTTAAACAAAAAGGATGAGGAGGGTGTGGAGGAGGAGTGACACATGGAGTTCGGAGATGGAGGGTGGAGAAACAACACCGTGAGTTCAGTCAGTCGTGCAAACAGAACAGATAAAACAGAAAATGTGAACAGCAGCAGCTCCACATGAGCCGAAGCTCAACTTGTTTAAACGAAAAGGCCGAAACGTGAACAATAATCTGTTCATGGCCTCAAAATAGACCCGACTGTGAAAAAAAACAAAAAAACATTTAAATATCAAGAAGTTACAAATTAAACCAACTATAAAACTGGAAAATTTTAATATGAAACATTTTTTATGTTTTTATAAACTCTGAACATTCATATCTTTATTTAATTAAATGGTTTAATGGTTAGGACACATTTTAGGACACGCCCACCTCTAATTGTCTTTCACTCCTAATTTATTTGAGGTGCATCAAACCAGTGCGAGCACAACATGAAGCAAGAACGGCTCGTTTAGACGAAACTAAAAACAGTTGGTTTAAAATATGGAAAAGTTTCCTGGTGATGCACAGACGTGGAGGAGAGTGAGAAGTGAATGTACGGAAAGCCAAAAGGGTCACAATTAGATAAATAAGGAGCAGATTTAATAAGATATTTATTCATCTGCTACCTTTCATTTTATATTTTATATATTCTTACTTTATATGTTTTTTTCTTTTCCAATTACATATATGTTAATTGTTGTAATTCATTATGTAAGTAGTTTCTTTTAAAATATTTTTTTTTTCAATTACATATATATTAATTATTGTATCTTATTATAAAATAAATAAATAAATAATTCAGATGTTTAATCCCATCTGGTGGTAAATAAACACATTAAATAAGTTTAAACCGGCGTGTTCTGGGTGAGAACGTGTGTTTAACATTATATAAGTAATGATGACATCACCATCTCGCTAACAGACTATGAGACCACCGTGACTGGCAAAGTGGCTTTACTTTGCATTTTGATGTTGTAAAAATTATGTTTTTGTTTGTTTCATGAGGCACTCTGGGATTTATTTGTCCCTAAATTAACATCTTTAAAACTTTAAACTCAACAAGAATAAAATCACAATTTGAACGAAGATAAGAGAATGCAAATTAAATAATGTTCACTTTGCCAAATATCAAGTTCAGATTCTCAGCCAGACGTAAAACCCAAAGTAAACAAAGTGAACTCGTGATATTTTGTTTGTGATTAGTTTGAAGCAAACACCAAAACAAACTTCATGCTGATGTGAAACCTGCAGACGAAACAGGTTCAGTCGCTCATGCACGTTTACAGGAGGTGCAGCTTCGTTGTGTGTACCTGTGAGGACTGAGACACCGCCTCGTCCAGAGCCGCAGCGCGACCTTTCACCTCCTCCTTGATGGCCAGGTAGCGCCGCTCGGCGTCGGCGTAGCGCCGCGTCACCGTCGGCCCCTCCTGGACGCTGAGCAGGGCCAGCTGGGGTCCGATCTTCAGCAGTTTGTCGATGTGAGGCTTGTGCTCGGCGATGGACTCCCGGAGCAGCTGCAGAGAAATAAAAAGGTTTAAAACACGAGGAGCGGGTCCGGTTTGAGAGAAGAGGAGACGTCTCGGACCCTCATCTGGTCCTGCTGCAGGCGGAGAGCGTCCGTGTCGATGGCAGGAGGTGGGAGCTGAGTGATGAGGGCTTCGGTCTCTCCCAGCCACGGCTCGAGCTCCTCGTACGTCTCCCAGAACCGAGCCACCAGAACCTGAGCCTGCTCCAGAGCCGAGAAGCGCTCGCTGTGGCTCTGGCTCACCGCCTCGTACCGGGAGCTCAGAGACTCCGTCTTCACCTGAGGGAACAAAGATTACTTTAGCTTTGGACCGTTTTTAAATTCTTCTGAACAGACGTGTTTGAAGGAACGATCACAATAATTCAGGGAATAGGATTGTGGAATGGTTTGGATGATAACATTAAAAATGCCAGATCACTGTGTACATTTAAGAGACTGATACTGGTATTGTATGTTTGTATGTATGT
>JBBPBX010020705.1:6073-17938 GCA_038048925.1 Garcialebias charrua | reverse complement strand
ATATAGTTTTGTTTTAAATTGTCATGTTTTTAAATGAAATGAATAAAAATTAAAAGGAAAAAGAAAAGATTCGGACCATCAGCGCGTCCTTCTGAGCGTCGCTGCACGCCTCCAGGACGTCGTCTCTGACGCCGAGCAGCTGGTCCACCGTGTCTTTGTGTCGGATGATGTCGATGTTGAAGGCCCTCTGCACCTGCAGCTGGGCCACGGTGACGTCCGGTTCCAGGCTCAGCGGGCCCAGAGACACCAGCTTACGCTCCGTCTCCCCGACCCAGGCCAGCTCTGCGTCCACCGCCTCCTCGTACTGAGAGACAGAGCTCCAGTTAGAAAGATTAACCACAGACAAGATACAAATTATAGATACTATTAAACGTAGAAAAAAATATCGAACTGGACTCTTTACTTTTCTTCTCTTAGAAACAGAACCTAAACATCTAAAAACTGAGGAGAACAGTTGTTGGAGTGCTGGGAGATTAATTTAGTTGATTTCAGTCGTGGAACTGATCTGGACTGTGTGGAGGTGCAGGAGCATCATGGAGGCTGAAATCAGATCATCTGCTGCTCCATATGGTGTAAACATTTATATATGTTGGTGTAAAAACTACTTTTTAATCTAAAACACCATCAAAGAAGCAAAAACCGAGCACTGAAAACAACCAAAGACTGTTTTTTTTAGATGTGACGTCTTCATCGCTTTATTTTTACACAGTCAACCTGTTCATCAACGTGTTTACTGTTAACGCTAGACTAGTGCTTTAACAAAGTACCCGAGTAATCGACAGATCGAGTCCTAAAACTTCTATTGAGGTCTTTTTGTCCCTCTCGAGTACTCGTAGTGACGTCATCACGTCGCACTGACGTCATTACGTCACATGTCACATGATCCGCACCGAGCGCGGGGTAGATATAAAGACGCTACAAAATGGATTCCTCTGTGCGCACGGATGTATGGAGCAAGCCCAGTCTTGTCAAAAAGGTAAAAATGCGTCGTGTTTTATTATTATGAAACAGTTTATAATTTTATAGAATGCTTTGCTGCTCATTGAATCAATTTCTGTCACTGACCACCGTAGATTGTGACAGGAGGTGGCGGTGTTGGATTGCAGGTCACATAACACGGCCGAAACAGCTTCCTCTCTGTTGTTTCACAAACAAAAAGCAACAAATATTCATCTCTCTAGACCTATTAAAAACCTATAAACACAATAATCTCTAAAAGTAAACCTAAATTGCACAGCACTGCAGGCGGTGGTGCGGTGTGGCCCCATTTGTTTTTAAGTTTCGTTTTGACGTGTGCCGCACGGTACATTCACTATGTTAATATTAATAATAATAACTAATAGTTTTGTTTTTCCTGTGACTTATCTGCAGTATGATAAATGATAGGAGCATAATAAATGCTCCCAATGTTTTGTTGGTCTTTTTTTTTTTTTTGGTAAATAATGAAGTTTTGATGCATTTTTATATATTTATTTATTTTGCATCTTAAGAGCCTATGACATCATCGACTACTCGAGTACTACTCGAGTTTATTTATGTTAATGTCGAGTTTAAAAATTATGTACTCGTTCAACCCCTACGCTAGACGTCTACTGAGACACTTGTCTCACGAGAAGATTTCACAATAATTTTAAGAGAAAAAAGCTTTTGCTACAAGTCGAGCTCCACTGACTGGCCTCGAGTGAGGCTCTTCACCTCTGCACGTAGCTACAGAGTCTGCAGCATGGCTCAACAGTTTTGCCGCTTGGTCCTAGTGCCTGACCAGTTTGTTTAATTCAGTTTGAATCTTCAGCTCAGGTTGAACTCTTCTTAGTTTTAGCTCGTGACACATTTAAGAGAATATTAATAAATATGTAACTGATTCAAACGGCTGTGAACAGTTTGCAGTACCTGCTGCGACCTCTGGATGGCAGCCTGGACCAGCTTCACCCGCTGGGTGATGGTCTCGTCAGCTTGTCGGTAACGCTGGTTGGCGTCGGCGACGAGGCGGTCCAGACCTTCCCGAGCTCGCCACGGCACCAGGTCCAGCAGGGCGCCGCCCACCTCGTTCACCGTGTCCAGAACCAGACGCTTCTCTGCAGAGACCTTCTTCAGCTCCTGGAACGAACAAACTGACGCTTAGTTCAAACACTGATGTTTTGTAAAACCTTTAAAGATTCAACTTTACATACAAACACTTTAATTATGTTTAAAAAAAGCATCAAACTTCCTGTTTTGAGTTTTCTAACAAGTATAATAAAGATTTTTAGACGATAAAAGCTGAAAAATGTCACAGCAGAGCGACTAAACTTGGATAAATAAAAAACTGTTTGAAATAGCTTTTACAAAATGTTACAGAGCTCCGAGAATATCCAGCGTTTCCATGGAAACGGATGTAGGTGGGCTGAGGCTGGAAAGACTGAAAATGCCATCAGACGTTTTTAAAGAGCTGAAGCGAACAGATAAATTTAACAAGAAGAACCGAACGTGATTAAAGAGAGAAGACGATTAAAACTCATTACAGAGTCTTATCGTAACGTTTCACACGTTTCACATTGTTTTACATCCTTTCATCGTCTTATTTCTTCAAAAGTCAAAGTCAACTTTAATGTCAAAACTGCAATATGTACAGGACATACCCATTTTTCTCAGACCCTCGGTGCAACAATAACCATTTGAACACTAAAACATTTAATAAACATAAGCATAAAATGAAATAATAAAAAGTGTAATACTGTCCTGAGTTTTTGCATAGTAGTATAAAAGTATAACAAGTATATCTATAAAATAAAATGAAGGTTCTGACATCGACATTTGTAATAAAGTGACAAAGCAGCATATGAAGTTGATGTACACAGTGAGGTATTTGATATTGGTATAGAGGTAAAGTGACATATGCAATTAGGCTAGTAAAAAGAATATATATATATATATCAGCAGTAGTGTGGATATAAAAAGTAGTGTAAATGTAAACAGTAGTGATAAATGTAAACAGTAGTGGTAAATGTAAACAGTAGTGGTAAATGTAAACAGTAGTGGTAAATGTAAACAGTAGTGGTAAATGTAAACAGTAGTGATAAATGTAAACAGTAGTGGTAAATGTAAACAGTAGTGATAAATGTAAACAGTAGTGATAAATGTAAACAGTAGTGGTAAATGTAAACAGTAGTGATAAATGTAAACAGTAGTGATAAATGTAAACAGTAGTGATAAATGTAAACAGTAGTGATAAATGTAAACAGTAGTGGTAAATGTAAACAGTAGTGATAAATGTAAACAGTAGTGATAAATGTAAACAGTAGTGGTAAATGTAAACAGTAGTGATAAATGTAAACAGTAGTGGTAAATGTAAACAGTAGTGGTAAATGTAAACAGTAGTGGTAAATGTAAACAGTAGTGACTATAGACAGTAATGTAATACAAACAGTAGTGCTTCTTATTGCATCTTTTAACTCCGCCCACCTTCTGTCTCTCCTGGTAGGCAGGTGAGGCGTCGGGCTCCACGTTGGTGAGCTCCGCCTCCACGCCGTCCAGCCACTGGTTGAGATCGTCGTGGGCGCTGGCGAATCTGGTGGCGAGCTGCAGCGCCTGCTCCAGGAGGCGCAGGGCCTTGCTGCTGCTGGCCGTCATCTCAGCGTAGCGGGACTTGATCCCGTCCAGCTTCTCCTGGATCAGGAGGACCTCCTCACCTGCGGGAGGGACAAGGTGAGGTCAGTCCATCGAAACACCTCAACTCAAACTGGGTCTGTTATGACCTGACGACACCTCTGCTGTGGTCAGAGCTTGTAACCAACACGCCAACATCTCACAGGACCTGGAAGCTCTCAGAGCATGAGCACGTTAAAGCTCATTAGCTTTGGTAAAGTGATGTGCAGCTGATGAGTCATCGCTAAAAGTTTCATTAAAATATATTGGTTCATAAGATATTTTGCTAACAAACACATTTGACAACAATAGGTAAACCCAGATCTCGCTCTCTAAGGGTTTAGCTCAATATCTGTAAAACTGACAGATATTTCTGTTTTCGGGGGTTAGCAAAACGTTAGCTTTATTAACTTATGACTAATATTTTGCTAACAGAGTTTAATTCAATAGTTAATGGTTAAATTGAACTATCAGCCACTACCAGGGCTGGGTGATATGGACCAAAATTAATATCTCGATATTTTAGGATGAATGGCGATATACGATGTATCTCAATATTTTTTCTTTCCATAAAGTAACAAAAATATATTTCTGAGCTTTGTCCCAATCGTCACACAGGCACATATAGTAAACAGCTGTAACTGTACAAAATAAATGTCTAAAAAATAAACTATTTACCGGTACATACATGAAATAGTTTATTTTTTAGACCTTTATATACATATAGTCTGCACGACGTTAGTAAGCATGCGTGAACTGCAGCTTCAGGTCCGACAGACTTCAGCCTCCTTCCCTGAAACAAACCACGGTATAACCCTCATTTAGCCGCGCTGCGCCTCATGAGAGGAAAAGTGAGAGCGCAACATTAATAAATCAGCAGCTTATCATATCACTAAAGACACGGTGCTTAGTGGCTAACAAGACGGCTAACGCTTTAGCAGTCTTGTTCCACAGTTAAGACTGGGACTGTGTCTTTAGCGATATGATAAGCTGCTGATTTATTAAAGTCTATATTGTTTATATCGATATAGACTCATCTTATATCGTAAATTAAATTATCTTGATATTTAAAAAATATCAAGATATTGCCCAGCCTTAGCCACTGCCACACCAAACGTAGCTCTGTCTCTGTAGAAACAACTTTTAACCATTTTTGTTCTTGCTAGGATTGTGGCGGCCATCTAGGATTTGGTGTAATGTTCATCCTGTAATTATTCTCCCAAAACCATCCACCAGTCATTAAATATTTTACTAACACACATTCGACAAACACACTTGAGTGAAAACGGGATCGCCGCCTCCGCCTTCAGCGGCGGGAGAAAAACCTGAAACGGGTCGGAACAGGTTCTCACCGGTGGTCTGTTTCAGCAAAGCTTGTCCGTTCTTCACGGCCTGGTCCACGGTTTTCTTCCTGCTCACAATTTCTTCATTAAGAGACTGAAAGAAATAAAAAAACATTTACAAATAAAAACATTTCTCTTTTTGAGAGCTGTAATAGTTTTAGTCCAACAGTTGATTAAAACATCTGGAGTTCAGTTTCTCTGACACACGATGTAACTTTTAAGATGATTTTCTTTAAGGCTCATAATAAAAAGTCCTCGGGGAGTTCTGGTGAACCCGTACCAGCGTGTGTTTGTGCTGCTCGGTCAGAACCTCGGGTCGGTAGCTCTGCACCGACACCTGGTCCAGTCTCTGGGCCACCTCGGCCAGCCAGTTCAGCACCTCCACCTCGTCTTCGCCGAACAGCTGGGCGTTGGCCAGCGCCTGCTCCAGCAGAGCCGTGCGCCGGAGGCAGCGCTCGGCGAGCTCCGAGTGACCCGACCGCACCGCCCCCACCCGCTCGCCCAGCCAATCACGGTCCGCCGCGCAGCTGAGCGGCAGCAGCGATTGGCTGAGGGACTCGAGGAGGTCCACATCTGGATCTCGGGAGGAGACGTCCTCTTGGAGCGCCTGGGAAATGTGTGTGTGTCAGACAGTGTGTGTGTGTGTGTGTGTGTTTGATATGAAGAGAGGTGAAAAACAACAGAAAACAGACAGATGACAACTCAAAACACAACACGCAGATGAAAAATTATAAATTTAAACGAAAGATAAAGAAACAATGGAATGAAACAACTTAAAATAAACTGAACTGAAATAAGTAAATAAATAAATAAATGATATAAAGGTTTGTGTGTACAGTATTTGCTTTGTGGGGTGTATGTTCCGTTTGTTTTTTATTAATCCTTTAATGCTTCTTAAAAATAAAATAAAAACTGAAACAGCTGTTGGTAATTTGACTAAATTGTGATAATTCATTTATTTTGTGTAAATTTGTTGCACTGACGTCTTTCAGCCGTTTAAACATCAAAATGTTAGGCTCGTGCAGGAGCTGGGCGCTGCGACGTCTGTTCCTTCTACAAATATTTAACTTTATAAATATTTTCCTCACAAACGCTGAGCTCTCCTCAGTTTGTTCAAAAACTCTTCTCTTTGAAACAAACTTCAGCTTCTGGCTCTGTTTTTGTCCTTATGCTACAATTAGCTAAAGTTCTGTTACTTTTAGCTTCTACCTAATCCAGGGGTCACCAACACGGTGCCCGTGGGCACTCGGGTGCCCCCAAGGACCATTTGAGGTGCCCGCGGACCTGTTCTAAAAATAGCACAACTCACTACTAAGCTGCATTTAAAATTTCATTTTATTCAGTTATTTTTTTTGTATTTATATATATTTTAAAATATGTTCTTAAAAATATGTTTATTATACATTTTTTTTTTCAATTTACGCTTTGTTATTTCCAAAGAGTTTATCAAACTGGTGCCCTTTGTTTGACTCCGTACCCACGAAGTAGCTCTCAGTTTCAAAAAGGTTGGTGACCCCTGACCTAATCTTTAGCCACTTCAAATTAGCCTTTTTGCTATTTTTAGCTTTTCATTAGTGTTTAGCTTTTTTAGGTAACATTTCATTGTTTTATGCTCGATTGTTTTAGCTTCTACCTAGCCTGGTTAAAACCAGACCCTTGTCCTTCACTTCGCTTTGTACTAGGGTCTGGAACTTCTCCCATAGACAAGGATTTCTCCGGTAGATTTTTGACCGGACCAATCAGAGAACAGAAGGCGGAGTTTTGTTAGTTTAGCCTGGCGAGGTCCAGGCTATTCAGATAAATAGCTCAGAAACCACTCGGTGGATATTTTTTCTGCTACCAGTGTGTAATTATATGGCTCTAATTTACTGACTGTTGGCCTGGATGAAACATTTGAGATAAAATTCGATTTTTTTATCATTTATTTTCGTAGCGCACCCGAGGCTGTTTGGAAAATGTCAAACCGAAACAATTTAAATCCAGCAGATTTGACCATTTCGTGAATTGATTTAGGAACTGTTAAGCTCAGGAACACTTCTGATATAACGTCAGCTAAGAAATATATTTTTTCTCAGCAAAGAAATAATAGTTTTTTACCTTGTTTTCATGAAAATTCCTTCGTGGCGGCAGCCATTTTAACTGACGACGTCAGTCGACGTCGTTCAAAACTCCGCCTTCTGTTCTCTGATTGGTCCGGTCAAAAATCGACCGGAGAAATCGTTGTCTATGGGAGAAGTCCCAGACCCTAGTACGAAGCGAAGTGAAGGACAAGGGTCTGGTTTTAACCAGGCTAGCTTCTACCCAATCTGTTGCTAAATTAATTTAGCTTTAGCTACTCTTAGCTTCTACCTTTTACAGTTTTTATAGCTAGTGTTTAGCCTTTTTCAGCTACTTTACTTCATTTGACTTACGCAGCTACTTCAAAAACATTTGAAATATCTAAAGGAGGTTTAAGTGAAAGTTGCCGTGTCTGAAATGCACTTGAGAAAACTTTAGAAACTCCTAAAAGTCGAGACATTTTTAGAAAACGTATAAAAGGTTTTTTTCCCTGCGTGGCACATCGAGGGCTCCGTACTTTACCGTTGTTTTTCTTTCGGCTGCTCCCGCTTCAGGAGTCGCCACAGAAAGTGAAACCTCTTCAAAGAGCTGGAATTTGTTTTATCTAACCTCGGATTGGACCTGCAGCTTATGGATTATGAAACACGGCACTGACCGCTGAGCTACCGTACCCGTCGTGTCTTTAGCTTCAAACAGGATTTAATGAAGAGTTCACTTTGTTCTGTCACTTCCTGTCACCTTTACATTTTCTAAACCGTGCACTGATGTTACTCCATACTCTGACTGAAAGAAGTCCACTCTGTCCAGCACACTCTAGTGACATCATCAGAACCGCACTCTAGTGACATCATCAGAACCGCAGCAGGTCCGAGGCGGACCGGTACCTTGTGTTTGACGATCTGCTGAGTGATCTTGGCCGTTTGGGTTCCCATGGGCTCAGCGGAGCTCAGGCGTCTCTCAGTGGCGCTCAGCCATTCTCCCAGCGGATCCAGGGCCTCGTGGAAGTGCAGAGCCAGAACCTGCAGCTCCTCCAGCTGCCGCTGCCTGAAACGGGTCGCAGGAGACCGAGGAGGAGGAGGAACAGCTTCATTAGTACTTACAAGTTTCTTCTAAATGTTAGTTTGTTGTCAAACTGCTTCAGCTAATAAAACAGATTTATGTTAAAACGTTCGGCTTGATAGAAATCGTTTGTTCTGACTTCTAGTTGCTGCAACTTTTAAATGTTTGAATTATTAAACTTTAGTCATAAAAATGTTCCCCATAGACACTTCAGGTCCTTCAAAATTGTTTTATGAAATTTACTTCTGTGCACTTGTTCTGTTTTTATCTTCTCTGATGCTTTTAGCTGCTGTTTTGCTAATTTCATTTTATATACTTTTTTTTACTGATTTTAGCTTGTAGCTACTGTCTTACCATTTTCAGCTTATAGCTACAGTTTAGCAATTTTCAGCTTATAGCTACATTTTAGCTAATTTCAGCTTATAGCTACATTTCAGCTGTTTTCAGCTTATAGCTACATTATAGCTTATTTCAGTTTATAGCTACATTTTAGCTATTTTCAGCTTATAACTACATTATAGCTTATTTCAGCTTATAGCTACATTTTAGCTAATTTCAGCTTATAGTTACATTTTAGCTTTTTTCAGTTTATAGCTACATTTTAGCTTATAGCTATTTGCAGCTTATATCTTCCTTTGAGCTAATTTCATATATAGCTACATTTTGGATAATTTCAGTTCATAGCTACATTATAGCTAATTTCAGCTTATATCTTCATTTTAGCTAATTTCCGCTAATATCTTCATTTTAGCTACTGGTAATTTCAGGTTATAACTACATTCTAGCTAATTTCATCTTATAGCTACATTTGAGCTATTTTCAACTTATAGCTACATTTGAGCTATTTTCAGCTTATAGCTATATATTTTAGCTATTTTCAGCCTTTAGCTACATTTTAGCTAATTTCAGTTTATAGCTACATTATAGCTAATTTCAGCTAATTTCTTCATTTTAGCTAATTTCAGCTTATATCTCCATAGTAGCTATCAGTAATTTCAGCTTATACCGGTAGCTACATTTTTGCTAATTTCAGTTTATAGCTACATTATAGATAATTTCAGCTAATATCTTCATTTTCAAAGTCAAAAGTCAAAGTCAACTTTATTGTCAGATCTGCAATATGTACTGTACAGGACATACACAGGACCGAAATTGCGTTTCTCTCAGTCCTCATTTTAGCTCATTTCAACTAGGGATGTCCGATAATATCGGCCTACCGATATTATCGGACCAATATTGGCATAAAAATGTAAAATCTCTACATATCGGTATCGGTTTCTCTTCCGATAACAAAAGTCCGATAAAATAACTGCTGGGTTTGGCAACCTGGCAACAACGCTTGGGGTCCAGAGACGTTTACCGGCGCTTGATTGGTGACAGTGGCTAGCCCACTCTTGCTAACGGTTTACACTCTTCAACGCTAAATGCTAAGTGGACCCAGAGACACCAAACCGAACCGACGGCCGGGAGCTCGCCTCGATGTCCGCCTAGCAGCCTAAGATGTCGGATGGACATCCAGCTAACATGTAGAAGCAGCTCCGACAGCCTTTTTTGGATGGATGGACTCGTTAGCATGGAGCTAATGAGTGCAGGTCTATTGGCGGCGGCTAACAACAGCTTCGGTCCACCAGAACCGAACCGACGCGCGGCGGCCGGGAGCTCGTCTCGATGTCCGCCTAGCAGCCTTGATGTCAGATGGACACCCAGCTAACGTGGAGAAGCAGCTCCGACAGCCTTTTTTGGATGGATGGACTCGTTAGCATGGAGCTAACGAGTGCAAGCCTAATGGCGGCGGCTAACAACAGCTAACGCGGTCAGCTTGTTTTGGATGAACGAACACCGCGGAGAAACGGCTTTCGGTAAGTTTATTAAAGTAAACTCTTTTTATGGCTTCAAATGTATGGACTTAACAAGCTAACAGTCCTTCCTCTAAACAGCAGGAGTAGCACAAGGTATGGAGCTCCGACGTGCTCGGACGTGCAAACAGACGAGACAAGCTTGATCAGGTCAAAGTAAGAAATTATATTTTTATTTATCTGTTTTGTACTGTACCTGTAAAGTACTGTTTTTTTATTATAGTTATGGCCAGTTAAATGGGCTCATCAATCTTTCAGCCTAATTCAACTGTGTAAAGGACTTTATTTTCTAATCTGAAAGGTCTGGACTGAAACTGTGTGCCTTTCTGTTTTTATTGCACACCACTTTGATATAGCATCTTTTTGATTTTGCTCATATGGAGCAGGGCTGATTGAGCCGAGTTTATAATTTCAATGACTGTATGGCCAAGTGATGGGCAGCCAAGGCTGTCCATATTTGTGCACTTTTGTTTCTTTTCTTTGCAGTTTACCTCATTTCTCAAGTGTTGTTTGTACCTCATAGAAATGTGCAGTTTTCAAAATGTTATTGTTGCCAGCCACATTTTATTTAACAATGAAACATTATAGTTGGCTGTACATTTTACTTGTTATTTTAGTTGACATTACATGTTCCAAGCACTTTTACAGCTACAATGTTTAATTTTATTTAAGTCAAATTTGTCCTAGCTATAGTGGGTATTGTCAGGATTATCTCAGGGAGAGCATGATCCAACCTATTGTTTAAGAATAAAAAAATAAAATAAATATGGCAGTTTTTCCACAACTTCAGTTGAAATGGTTCTTATTTTCTACAGACTGTTTGTCTATGGAATGTATCCAGTGGGGCAACACAATAAAGCAGACAAAATGTCCCTGACAGGAGATATATAATTTCACCTTAATATCGGTTTGTAATATCGGTTAATATCGTAATCGGAAATTAAGTGTTAAACAATATCGGCATATCGAATATCGGCAAAAAAGTCAATATCGAGCATCCCTAATTTCAACCTATATCTTCATAGTAGCTATCAGTAATTTCAGCTTATAGCTACATTTTTGCTAAGTTCATGTTATACATATTTGTTATTTTAAGCATATGGCTACATTTTTGTCCCTTTTAGTTACACAAACAGCTTTGCTAGTTTTAGCTTTTAGCTGTAATTTTTCCAGTTTTTTAGCTTCTGTTCAGCATGTTTTACCTCAGAGGCCGACGGCTGTAAATCAGAATAAATAAATCTTGAACACCTTGGTGGCTCACAGAGTAATACATTAGAGAAACATTCGTCTGTCAGTCCTTGCTGCGAAATAAATCTGAACTTTGAGATGGTTTTAAATGACCGTCTGGAATATTAAACTCCTGCGCTGTAGTTTGTTTCTGTGCATCTTTTTTGTTTGTTTCTGTTCATGGTTTTCTTTGCCTACTGAAAACAGGAGTCTCTGAAAATGTTTCGGAGCACAGGAACCAGCAGCAGAAAACATTTCTATAATTTTTATGAAATGTCACGTTGAGGTGAACCACTGGTTTTCTAAAACGATCCGTCTTCTCTAGAACCAACGAGACTCAGAGCAGATTATAATCCTAATCTGTCGGTTTAGTTTGGTCTCGTTGTGTTTGAGGCTCCGGGGACACGGACCTGGAGCTGGCCTGGTCCAGCAGGCTGGACCACCTCTCCGACAGGCTCTGGATCTGGACCTGGATCTTCTCTCGGTCCTGAGAGTCTGCTGTCGATGCGATCCTCTCTCCTTCGGCGCGGATCATCTGGACGGTCGGCCGGCGGTCGTCCAGCAGCCTCTGCAGCAGCTGAGATGCAGACAAATGTTTTAAACAACAACAACAACAACAACAACAACAAACAACAACAACAACAACAACAACAACAACAACAACAACAACAACAACAACAACAACAACAACAACAACA
>JBBPBX010020704.1:0-41904 GCA_038048925.1 Garcialebias charrua | reverse complement strand
GAGAGCTTCCAGATAAAAAGCACCAATAAATTTGAAAGTTTTGGTTTGAGATACTTGTAGGGTGACCAGATCCAAATGAAAAATCAGCCAGGACCCATAAAATTCAACTGAACAATCCTAAATCCATCACTACAACTGCAGCCAAGCCAAGGTTTTTCAGCACCAAAACATCAGCAAGCATCAGAAGCCCAAATTATTATGCGCCACACTCCAAACAAATGTGTAGTTTCTTCAAATGTCCCATGGCACGGAGCTAAAGGCTGGTGCCAGAGTTTTAGCTGGTTCCACCAAATGAGATATTTACTGGCCTCCCTACACTGGCTGCCTGTTCAGTTTAGGATCACCTTCCAATTTTTACTATTGACTTTTAAAACTTACTGGTGAGATGTCAACTTCCATCAACAAATTCATCAAACCATGTCACCAGTTTCAGCCTCTTACAAAATAAACACCTTTCTTACTGTTCTAAGAATCACTAACTCCAGTCTGGAGGGCAGAACCTTTTTTAAACAAGTTCCAGTTCCGAGGAACCAACTTCCAGCTTGGGTATGTGAATTTGTCACCCTCTCTGCTTTTAAAACTACTGTAATCTTAATCTCACCATTATTGAGACCACTGTGCTGTGAAGAGTGTCCTGTGCTCCAGCATCAACGTGTGGCATGGAGGCTGCACAGCTACAGAGAGAAAAGCTTTGCAGAGAGTGGTGAAGGCTGCACAGAAGACTGTTGGAGTCAGCCTCCCCACCATCACAGACATCTACATCTCCAGATGGAGGAAGGTGGCCACCTGCATCATGAAGGACCCCACTCACCCAGCACACACACTTTTTGCCCCACTCCCCTCAGGCAGAAGGTTTCGGAGCATTAAGTGTAGAACCACTAGACTGAGGAACAGCTTCAACCCTGAGGCTGTTAGACTCATAAATCCCCAACAATATAATCACTGTAATACCACTTTATTTGGAGATTTGACACTTTTTGTGTACTGCTGATTATCTATGCTGCGGATTTCTTACCCACAAGCTGCTGTATTCATACGTATCTGCTCTCAACAGATTCATTTTCAGGCTGCTGTTTAATACGCCATATTATACATTATTGTTGTTTAGCATATACTGTATCTTAGATCCTTGCTGACTGTTTTTTATAGCTTATATTTTTGCTATTTTTGGGTGTAACTGGGACCTTGTGTACACAATTTCATTCCACCTCATGTGCCAAATGTGCTTTGAATGATAATAAAGTAACCTTGAACCCTGGAAAACACAGCTATTGTTTATTTTTTTTAATGGGTCGTAATTTTTATTTATTTATGTGACTGTTTTCAAAAAATAAATTCTAACTTTTGATAGTTTTCTTCTCCGACCACTTTTTTTTAAATAAACCCATCGATGGCAGGATGTATTATGGTACTCCGTCAGTTCATCCATCCGTACACTTGCATTTGTCCCACCCATAACTTCTGATCTGCTCAAGATAATTTAAAGAAACTTCATACACACATGTATTGTCACTAGTTGGTGTGTATTTTTTTTTACTATTTATTACCCCAGCTTCAAGGTTAAGGTCAAACATCAAGGTATTTTTTTATATAAGTCATTTGATCTTCTAGGCCATTGCCATAGCTTTCTATAAGTTTGTTGATAGGAGTATAATGAATCAAATGAGGTACACATATAGCATTGTGAAGGACTTTGAGCTGTCTTGAGCCTAATACGGGCTATACAAATAAAGATTGATTGATTGAGTAATCTTAATGTTATGTTTTTACTTGAGCATGAAGCTTTCAGGAAATCTTTATCTCCAAGTGCTAGAAATCCTTGCAACGGCAACCAAAGTTGTGTGTAACTTTAATTTTACTGTAGTTTAGCTCTACAAAGCAACAGTTCTGCTCGTCTACACAATTTATTGTAGCTGCAAAATCCTATTCTTCTTTATTGTCTCTATGAAAGTCTGAAAAATTGATTTAATTCATTTTTAACCTATGCAGTTTCTTCAAATTTCCCATTAGTCAGAGGCAAAGGCTTCAAACACAGGTTGACTAAACGCCACTTAATGCTCAGTCCTTGCAACTATACTGTACAATGCATTGTTGACTTTTAAAGACTAATCAATGTGTGAAACACTATCTCAGTTTGGGAGATTTGGAAAACGACAAAAATGCTGCACATTCCTACACAAAGAGGAACATCTGGTCACCCTAAATACTCATAATGTGTCCCATTCTACAAACTGCTTCTTCAACCAGTTCAAAGCAAGAGTCAGAACATGCATAGTGTGTGTTGTCAACTTACATCAACAAATTGCCCGCATGATTTAGGCAAGAGGAAAAGAATTTACAAAGGAAAGGCTGTGTAAGAATGTTAAATACTGTTAAAGATAATTATTATCCACTGAAGAATGAGTTCTATCTTAAAAAATAATGGCGGTACAGGGAGGCAACAGCACATACATCCACACCACATAACAAAAAATAAACACCATAAATCTGTTTTTAAGGTTTTGTTTCTTTCCTTGTAAATTATTTATTTTGTTCTTTACAAAAAAATCTGCATTTTCTTCATAGCAAGAGACTTCAGTGATGCCTAAACTCTATTCTTGTTGCAGTTTTTGCTTAATTTGCTCTTTAGTTTAGAATGGATGGATGACTTTATATTTCAATATTTCTAAAGACAAGGGAGGCGGTGAAGAAGGGGTTGGACCTATGAACATACTACAGAGGAGATGAGGATGATGAGGGTGACAGTGTAAGTCAGTTGCCATGTCCATGTAAAGGCGGCACGAAGCGGTCGGGCGGCATTAGAGCTTTTGGCTGTAAGGAAGGGATGGGATACAAACAATGAGCAATATACATGCCCATCTACAGAAAAGAACAGAAGAACTCTAACACTGACATGTCTTACAAACCCTAAACTGCAACTTCTTAGCCATGCAATTCAGTTTGTATTGATTTTACAGTCAAAATAGTAAAACGTTTTTCAAAAAGATTTTAAATATCCTAAGATTGTCATGTGATAATTGGATCTAGAACAGCTTCAAATCCTAACTTGTAGGTTTTTGCATGTGATCACAACATCTAAAGTGAGTTTTTTTTTTGTGTGTGTGTTTGGAATTGTTTATTTTAGATCCGTTTTTGCTGAGAAACACACAAGTTAGACGCTGAAGGAGTTCCAAATCCAAAAAAACAAAAGTCAAAATATAGAAAAAAAAATCTTTCACACTGAGATTTGGGTATTATCTAAGGGAGAGGAGGGGAAAAAAAAACATATATGCCCAAAAACATAATCAGAACCAAAATGCCAGCGATCAACTGGGTTAAAAAAAATATGACCAGTTTCAGTTATCAAATGAAAAAAATGTTAAGATGAAGGAACAAAGCCATTTAAAAAATTTTGCACACACTACAACCAGATGCACACAATAGAAAACAGACACCGATGGGAGAGGCACTCGACTGGAGGACGGGCTCCTCTCTCATGTGCTCCCTGTAATGTTAGTCTTTAAACATGAGCCGGCCGTGCAGTCTGGGTGTACATCAGAGGGAGACGGTACTGGCTGAGAATGGGTTATCACTATTATCATTTGCTTTGTTTTAGTCGAACTGCAGGATGTTGATGCATGCTTAAAGTAAGTTGCATTTAGGGAAAGTAGAAAATAAACAACACAGCAAGACTGACCGATGTGAAGAGCGCAGGAGACGGACACTGTGTCCCAATTCCATAAAACAAATAAGCAGTTGATGTAACAGCATGTTCTGGCACAGGACTGCATTGTGATGCAACATGTGCAAGTGTGAATGACTTCTATTTCTGCTTTCCATTGAACTGTGACACAGAAAAACTGATCTCGGCTCAGATATCCAAACTGATAAGTTGGAAAATCAACAAAAAGTGTATCAAAGTTAGTATTATGCAATTGGGACACAGAGCTTCACATCAACTGAATGGCTGAAAGGAGAAAAAATAAATAAATAATAACATAAAATAATACAAAACAGCTGTTTCTAATGATCCATTACTGAAATAATACTGATGTTTTTCTTTTTTTTAGATTTAATGTGACTGAGTCAGAGTTAAAGCTGATACCCAAAACAAGTTTTGTGTCATTTTCTGGGAAATTAAAGATTGTAGTGATGCAAAGATGATAAACTTTCAGGTTATGTAAGCCTGACAGAGCAAAACGGAGGAATTTATGATACAGGCGCACAGGTATTTTATCATGTAGGTTAGTGGGTTTTGAAAATATTTTAAATGGGTCAAAATCCTAAGAGAAAGGGTATGTTTTGTAAAAGTAAATTAAGCGTTGTGGCATATATGACAAGTTTGTAACATTCCTGTGGTGCTCCTGTTATACACATATGCGGCAACATTTATTGGTACCCTTCCACAATAATAAAAAAGAAACAGCTGATGTGCCAGGAGCCCAAAAGCTCTGGTTTTGTCTCATCAGTTCTTTTAAATGTCTCAGAAACTTTGGGCTTGTCAACAAGCTTTCTAGTGAATTCCTGTCAACAGTGGAGCCTCCTGAGTATTATTCCATGAGAGCCCATTATGATTCCAAATGTGATGGATGATGCAATCGGAAAGTGACATACCTTGACCTCAGAGTCCAGCTTGAATGATTTCTTTGGCTCTTTTTGCTACAGTCGGTACTATCCATCAACCTGGGGTTGCATTTCCTCTTGTGCTTACATCCTGGAAAGTTGGCTACAATCCCATGAACCTTATACTTTTAAATAATATTGACAGCTATGGTCTTGTAGCTTTTACTTTTAATGCAGACTTCTATATTCATCTTTCTGAGCTCCTTAGACAACTCTGGCTTTTGGTTTCTCTGCTTTGTGTAGTGTTGTGCATGCAATGATACCAAACAATGGTACGTTTGTTAACTTTAAATAGGTTGATTTAAAAAAAATGAAAGTACATGTTTGAAACCTGACTACAATGGAATTATTAATAGTTTTATTAAGGGTACCAACAAATTTGCCTGCGATATTTTGGCAAACATTTTCACAAAATTTTTGTTCATCACATACTAAAAGTCATGCAGGTTAACATTAGAGACAATTTTAACTGAATCACTTAACTGAAAATGAAGAACTGTTTCAGCGTTTCTATTTTAGATATATCTGTCTATCCATCCATCCATCCATCCATCCATCCATCCATCCATATATCATCTATCTACAAAGTATCTTAGATTTGACTATCTTAGATCTGTCTTAGATTCATCTTAAATCAATCCATCTTAAATCCATTTTAAATCAATC
Source organism: Garcialebias charrua (assembly GCA_038048925.1). Taxonomy (NCBI): domain Eukaryota; kingdom Metazoa; phylum Chordata; class Actinopteri; order Cyprinodontiformes; family Rivulidae; genus Garcialebias; species Garcialebias charrua. Next base: position 36,636 of record JBBPBX010020704.1, on the reverse strand, counting down.
CATCCATACATCGATCCATCCAACCACCCACCCATCTATCTATCTATACATAGAACTGAATTATTATTCATTCAAGTTACAGGTAACGTTGATTGAAATCCATCTTAATTTAACAAATGTACTATTAGAAACTCTTTGGGTGGCAGAAACTTTCACACCAGTACCAAGACTGAAGTTTAAACTAATTAACTGAGAATAAAAATTGTGCCAAGCACCCTTTTTTTTTCACTGCAATTTTCCCTCTAAAAATATAGGTTTGATCATTTTTCAAAGAAAAATGTTAAGGATACCAGCTTTAGATCTGCCAAAAATGGACTAGTTACTTTTTTTCTACATGTTTTAAAAAACAAATAAAAAACAATTTCATAAGATGGCACAAGTACTCAAGAAAAAACAATTCTAGTTAAGCCAATTAGTCATTTTATGTAAATAAAATATATGATGAAATAAAATGTTTCTCTTGTCCAGGTGTGTGTTAAGGGTGTTAGTGAAGATTCTGCATCCTTATTATTATTTAAAAAATATGTACTGTATATCTGATGTTGCATGTTGTAGTAGTTTTTGACTGAGAATGGATTTGTCTTCCAGATGACAGGAGGTTAAACAGCTTATGCGAAGGGTGAGAGGTTCATTTCACAATACTGAAGTTTTTTTCCTTGCACTGCACTAAAACCATAGATATACGGTAAGATCTGATGTAGTATATCTCCGTATCCTTTACATATACTTATACTTATATTTCCGGATATTTCCGGAAATGGACCGCAATGAATGATCATTGCGGTCCATTTCCGGGAATATCCGAACACAGATCCTTCCGTATATCTATGGTTTTAGTGCAGTGTTGCATCTCTCCTTAAAATGCACTTTAGAAAGGGGAGCGTGACCACCATGATTCTCTCAGTCATTCTTAATACATACTGCAGGGTCTCAAATTGCTCAACACAATTTCCATACCAGAAAGTGATGTGTATGATGAGAAGAGGTGGTGAGAATGTGAGGAGGAATCCTCACACATTTCAGACTCCTGAAATGCATCCTCCGCTGAGACAGGAGAGATCTACATTGACAAGGGGGCCGAGATGGGGTAGAGGCAGGGCAGCCGACTCGGGACTCGAAAGTCCCAGGTTCGATCCCCATTGCACATCTTGTGGTGTCTCTGAGCAGGACACCCTATACCCAATTGCTCACCAGACACCTTCAATAGCTGCCCACTGCTCCACCTGGGGGTGGATGGGTTAAATGCAGAGAGCCAATTTTGCCATTGTATGGGAACATACAATGATGACAACACATACACATTATTAGGACACCCTTGAAATTACTGTGGTTGGAACTCTCTTCATCAATAATTACTGATTACACAAGTCCCACCAATAATGTTGTGCCATCAGCTGATTTAAAAAGCTGGTTGTGCATTTGTGTGTGAATTTTGTGCCATATCTTGGTTTGAGACACTCAAACCCCTCCACCACGGTAAGGTGGCAGCCCAGGGAGGGTTTGAGTGTCCCAATGATCCTAGGAGCTATGCTGTCAGGGGCTTCATGCCCCTAGAAGGGTCACCCAAGGCAGACAGGTCCTAGGTGAGGGACCAGACAAAGTGCAGCCCAAAAACCCCTATGATGAGTACAATTAATGGACTAAGTTTTCCCTCGCCCGGACGCGGGTCACCGGGGCCCCACTCTGGAGCCAGGCCCGGAGGTGGGGCACGCTGGCGAGCGCCTGGTGGCCGGGCTTTTACCCATGGAGCCCGGCCGGGCACAGCCCGAAGAGGAGACGTGGGTCCCCCTTCCCATGGGCTCACCACCTGTGGGAGGGGCCAAAGGGGTCGGGTGCAATGTGAGATGGGTGGTGGCCGAGGGCGGGGACCCTGGCGGTCTGATCCTCGGCTACAGAAGCTGGCCATTGGGACATGGAATGTCACCTCTCTGGTGGGGAAGGAGCCTGAGCTAGTGTGTGAGGTTGAGAGGTTCCGACTAGAAATAGTCGGACTCACCTCAACGCATGGCTCTGGCTCTGGAACCAGTTTCCTTGAGAGGGGTTGGACACTCTTCCACTCTGGAGTTGCCCCTGGTGAGAGGCGCCGAGCAGGAGTGGGCATACTGGTTGCCCCCCATCTTGGTGCCTGTACGTTGGGGTTCACCCCGGTGAACGAGAGGGTAGCCTCCCTTCGCCTACGTGTGGGGGGACGGGCTCTGACTGTTGTTTGTGCCTATGCACCAAACGGCAGCTCAGACTACCCACCCTTTTTGGAGTCCTTGGAGGGGGTATTGGAGAGTGCGCCTCCTGGGGACTCCCTTGTTCTACTGGGGGACTTCAACGCTCACGTGGGCAATGACAGTGAGACCTGGAGGGGTGTGGTTGGGAGGAACGGCCCCCCTGATCTGAACCAGAGTGGTGTTCTGTTATTGGACTTCTGTGCTCGTCATGGATTGTCCATAACGAACACCATGTTTAAGCATAAGGGTGTCCATATGTGCTCTTGGCACCAGGACACCCTAGGTCGCAGTTCGATGATCGACTTTGTTGTCGTCTCATCTGATCTGCGGCCGCATGTCTTGGACACTCGGGTGAGGAGAGGGGCGGAGCTGTCAACTGACCACTACCTGGTGGTGAGTTGGCTCCGATGGTGGGGGAGGATGCCGGTCAGACCTGGCAGACCCAAACGTATTGTGAGGGTCTGCTGGGAACGTCTGGCAGAGTCTCCCGTAAGACGGAGCTTTAACTCCCACCTCCGGGAGAGCTTTGAACACGTTCCAAGGGAGGCGGGGGACATGGAGTCCGAGTGGGCCGTGTTCCGCGCCTCTATTGTCGAGGCAGCTTATCGGAGCTGTGGCCGCAAGGTTGTTGGTGCCTGTCGTGGTGGCAACCCTCGAACCCGGTGGTGGACACCGGCAGTGAGGGATGCTGTCAGGCTGAAGAAGGAGTCCTATTGGGCCTTTTTGGCTTGTGGGACCCCGGAAGCAGCTGATAGGTACCGGCAGTCCAAGCGGCATGCGGCTCGGGTGGTTGCTGAGGCAAAAACTCGGGCGTGGGAGGAGTTCGGAGAGGCCATGGAGAATGACTTCCGTACGGCTTCGAGGCGATTCTGGTCCACCATCCGGCGTCTCAGGGGGGGAAAGAGGTACGAGACCAACACCATTTATGGTGGAGGTGGCGTGCTGCTGACCTCAACTCGGGATGTTGTGAGTCGGTGGGCGGAATACTTCGAAGACCTCCTCAATCCTACTGGCACGTCTTCCACTGAGGAAGCGGAGCCTGGGGACTTTGGGTCGGGTTCTCCGATCTCTGGTGCTGAGGTCGCCGAGGTGGTTAAAAAGCTCCGCGGTGGCAAGGCTCCGGGGGTGGATGAGATTCGCCCGGAGTTCCTTAGGGCTCTGGATGTTGTAGGGTTGTGTTGGCTTACGCGACTCTGCAATATCGCGTGGACATCGGGGGCAGTTCCCTTGGATTGGCAGACTGGGGTGGTGGTTCCCCTATTTAAAAAGGGGGACCGTAGGGTGTGTTCCAACTATAGGGGGATCACACTCTTAAGCCTCCCTGGTAAGGTCTATTCAGGGGTTCTGGAGAGGAGGGTCCGTCGGATAGTCGAACCTCGGATTCAGGAGGAGCAGTGTGGTTTTCGTCCTGGTCGTGGAACACTGGACCAGCTCTACACCCTCAGCAGGGTCCTGGAGGGTGCGTGGGAGTTTGCCCAACCAGTTTACATGTGCTTTGTGGACTTGGAGAAGGCATTCGACCGCGTCCCTCGGGGGGTTCTGTGGGGGGTACTCCGGGAGTATGGGGTACCAGGCCCTTTGATAAGGGCTGTTAGGTCCCTGTACGACCGGTGTCAGAGCTTGGTCCGCATTGCCGGCAGTAAGTCAGGCTCGTTTCCGGTGAGAGTTGGACTCCGCCAAGGTTGCCCTTTGTCACCGATTCTGTTCATAACTTTTATGGACAGAATTTCTAGGCGCAGCCAAGGTGTTGAGAGGATCCGTTTTGGTGACCTTAGAATCGCTTCTCTGTTTTTTGCAGATGATGTGGTCCTACTGGCTTCATCAGTTCGTGATTTACAACTTTCACTGGAGCGGTTTGCAGCCGAGTGTGATGCGGCCGGGATGAGGATCAGTTCCTCCAAATCCGAGGCCATGGTCTTGAGCCGGAAAAGGGTAGCATGCCCTCTCCGGGTCGGGGAGGAGGTCCTGCCCCAAGTGGAGGAGTTTAAGTATCTCGGGATCTTGTTCACGAATGAGGGAAAACTGGAGCGTGAGATCGATAGGCGGATAGGTGCAGCGTCCGCAGTGAAGCGGGCGCTGTACCGGTCTGTCGTGGTGAAGAGAGAGCTGAGTCAAAAGGCAAAGCTCTCAATTTACCGATCGATCTACGTTCCCACCCTCATCTATGGTCATGAGCTTTGGGTTATGACCGAAAGAACAAGATCTCGGATACAAGCGGCTGAAATGAGTTTTCTCCGCAGGGTGGCTGGACTCTCCCTTAGAGATAGGGTGAGAAGCTCAGTCATCCGGGAGGGACTCGGAGTAGAGCCGCTGCTTCTCCACATCGAGAGGAGCCAGTTGAGGTGGCTCGGGCATCTGGTTAGGATGCCTCCTGGACGCCTCCCTGGTGAGGTGTTCCGGGCATGTCCCACCGGGAGGAGACCCAGAGGAAGACCCAGGACGCGCTGGAGGGACTATGTTTCTCGGCTGGCCTGGGAACGCCTTGGGATTCCCCCGGAGGAGCTGCTCCAAGTGGCTGGGGAGAGGGAAGTCTGGGCCTCCCTACTTAGGCTGCTACCCCCGCGACCCGACCCCGGATAAGCGGAAGAAGATGGATGGATGGATGGATGGATGGATGGATCTTGGTTTGAAAGCTAAACAGCAATGGACTGAGTACACATCCTTGAGGGGCCCCTGTGCTCAATATGATCAAATGGGTATTCTACTACAGGCACAAACTTTTTGTTGTTTTCTGTTTTCCTCCAGATACAAAGGGGTGTTGTGTGTGTGTGTGGGGGGGGGATCTTCCAGATGGGTTAAGACTGCATGCAGAGTATGTGCAGCAATAACTATAAACCGATTAAAGCTTATTTAAAGTTTATTTATTGTTTCTGAATGAAGATGACAGCTTAGAGGATCAAAACTAGATGTTAGGGGAGAGATTTCCATCTGAATTATTTTGGTTACTTTAATGAAATCTTGGGTCAAAACAGGTCTAAGAAGAAAAAAATATCCTATCTGCTTCCTTATCTAATCTCTCAAAACATGCAGTGCACTAATGATTTAAAATCCCATTTTAGTTGCCATCTTATGAAATTAACTGAAAGTTAAGAAGGGATGTAAAATTTAACAATGAGAACAGAATCACTTGGGGACTTCTCCAAACAAACCAGACAGCCCTACTCACCAACAAAAATGTGAGGGGAAGTTAAACGAGGCGAAGTGATGATACTGTGACCGCAAAAAAAATGGCTTACAACTTCAACCAAAAGCCGATAAAAAAAAAAACAAGGTGAAAGCAAGTGAAACATGGTGTTAAAGCAAATGTTCAACCATGCAATACAATTATACATTCACTCAAACATTTTGATGACTTTTTAAAAGAAAAAGAAAAAAAAAACGAGAAGTTGTGACAAAAATCATTTCCATGCCATTAACAAAAACCCAAATGCAGATCCATTTTTAAAAGTATGTCTGTAAAAAGAAGAGACCAAATTAGTGTTCAGGTTGGATTTTTAACTCATCAGTTTGAATAAATAAATAAAAAAATGGCATGAAAACGTTTTTTTGTCGGCGAAAGTAAAGAAAAATAAGCAAACAAACTGCAGGGTACAAAGCTCAGAAGATGCCAAGAAATAGTCATCACCCATCAAAACTCCATGCCACGCACGATGAAACCAAAATACAAGAATGCATTTTGGGAAATTTATCAAATAGGCGGGAATGATTTCTTGATTTAAATAAATAAATAAATTCAAAACCACAAAACACCAGGAAATAGCATTGACTTGAAAGATTTTCACACAACTCAAAGCATGCAGCTTCAAATCAAAGTGATGTTAGGGTTAGAATGATGTGAATTTCTGTGTAAACACATGACTGGATGACTGGGGCCCTGTCATTGTCTTTCTTCACAAATCCCCATGAATCTCAGGCTAAACAGCAACGTTTAAACCCATTACATGACAAGATTTCACATACTCTCTGAAAAAATTTGGGAATGACTTCAGGATGAGCAAATCAGCAGAATGACACAGAAACTATCATTGATTTATAAATTATGAAAACTCACCTGTGTAATTTTAAATCTCATTATATTTGTTTAAAAAATCCCATTCAGATATCTTTGATTTAACTCAAACGGTAATAAATCTGATTTATGTAATATTTTGATGCTATTTACATACAGAACTTTATATTCATTATATGTATCAATTGGGTTGATATTTGCATTTAAAATTAAACTCAAATCTAAAAATCACATGAAAACACAGTCAGATATGATCACTCATGTATGTTTAAAGTTAAAAACATGTATCGTTATAAAGTAGGGAAATTCCCAAATTCTTTCAAATTGATTATCTGAAGTGATCACATTTTAAGTTTTTCATATTTGGATTAAAAAAAGAGAGAATAATGAGTACAGCTAAAAATAAATAAATAAATAAAGAAGCAACATGACCCAAAAATAAATAAATAAAACTTGTGCACAGAAATTCAATGGTATCTGTTTTCTATCAGTAATCCAAGCCTCTAAATGTGGAACAATGAAACAAATGACAACAGAAAGGACTTGGATGTAATCTGTAGGCTGTATTCATTTAACAAAAAAGTGTATTTTAAAGTAAAACTCAGAAGAGCAGTGAATTGTTAGCACAATGACCTGGAACAAGATGTAGAACACTTAGCAGCATCACCGCAGAGAACATGGTTCACCATCATACAAATTTGGCACCTTTGTGTTGAAACATTTCAGTCTACGTTGGGGTTTTCAGCTGCCAACATTTGTATGTGTTCTGGAAACCATGTTAACCACTTCTATAGAAACCCCATGTGCAAGTGTAGCTCACATCAGAGCTTTTCTATTGCTAGCTAGAGGCTCTCAATAAAACTGCAATTTTATTTTCCTACTTGCATTGATGAGTCCAGGTTTCTTCAGATTTGCTCCTCCCTGCACTGGCTGTTGTATGAAGTTACACTTTGTCTAACCATGGGGGCGTGATGCTTTGAGGATGCTCTGATCCTCTGCTGCGGATGAGTGAAAGCACAAAGTAAACGAGCAAATGCAAACTAACCTAGCCCACCTGAATGGCTCGTATCGCACTCCTCCAGGTCTTCATCGTCGCTCGAACACTCTGCAGAGGACCCGTTGTCATCTGATGGGTGCTTCTTTGGAAGAAAAGTGGCCGTTAAACGTCCAGGGTGAAGAGACAAAAACAGGAAACAGAAAACATAAAAATGAGGTAGATACTCAGACACAAAAAGTTCAACTTAGAGTTTACCAGTTTTTATTCTTTTGTTTTTAAATTTCTCAACCTCAGTTATAAAGTATACGTAGGGATGTAAAGTGGTTTAGGTTGGAGATGAGAGACTCTTGTAGCAGATTAAATGTCCTCTTGATTATCTTCTCTAATCATTTAAACCTGTTGAAGGCTGAATTGAACTAGAAATGCTTAAGGGTACCAATGCAGCTGCCTGAATGAAACTCCATCATACATGAACTTTCTCCTTTCAAGTGCCTGCAACATGCATATCCAAATACATACAGTGGAAGAAAGCATCATAATATTGAAGAAATTTGTCATGACACATTTGATTTTATCCATTTTTCCACATAACTTGCCTGTTCCCTTATCAGTCAGGTCACTGCGGTGCAACAACATGACTATGGGAATTGCGACTCCGCGCGGTTCACCTGAAGTAATACAATCACGCCTTTTAAGGCAAGTGGGCGTCAGCGTCACCAGGGGCCCGCCCCCCTGGTATAAGAGACGCTGACTACCCACATATGTCCTCTTTTGCCCTTCACCTTGCTTCACACCTGAACTTCGCAGGACTCCGTGTGACTGGATCGCTCGACTGGAGGTGAGCTCGCTCCCTGCCCAGAGTGTCACAAACTTCCCTGCGAGCACTTTGTTTAGCGGGATGCTATCCTAGTGCTGTCGATGTAGATTTCGACTTTTTCATCAAACGTTTTTCCTGCTGTTTGTCGCCCAGTTTAGCAGACACTATCTGCGCCACACGCTACCTGCTAAGCTAACGGAGCTAGTGGGTTAGCCACCACAAGCAGCGCATCAAGAGGATTCAACATTTCTGGCTGTTTTGTCGCCCAGTTTAACGAGACGCTATCTGTGCAATACACTACCTGTTAAGCTAATGGAGCTAGCTGGTTAGCCACCACGAACGGCTAAGGTGAGAGTATTTGACTTTTTTGCTGTTTTCATCGCTCAGTTTAGCGAAACGCTATCTGCGCCACACACTACCTGCTAAGCTAACGGAGCTAACAGGCTAGCCACCTCGAACAGCACAACAAAAGGACTTATTCAAAACCAAGTTTAGCGGAGACTAACTTGTAAAACTCGATGCTTCTTCTCGACAATGGCTCCGGAGAAGAACAAGAGGAAATCGAAGAACTCCAACAAGACGAGCAGGCCAGCGAGCCCCGGCTCCCGACCCTGCCCCAATGAATGTGGCTATTTCATATTGGCGGCGGACACCCACGAGGCCTGTCCGTTCTGCCTGGGAATGGTCCACGCGAAGACAGCTTTGGTCTCCCCTGAATCGTGCACTCATTGCAACCAGCTGCGTGAGGTGGCGAGACGAAGACGTGTGGACTTCGTGACCAAAGCCATGGGCAGTTCCACCGTGGCGCAAGAACTGCTCCTCACAGAGGCCCTCACTCCCACAGCGAAGTTGGAGGCAGAAGAAATGGAGGACAGCGGCGCTGGAACCTGAGGTGAGACAATGGACGTTGTTGCCCCAATGGGGGACTCCACAGTAGAGTTCGACACGAGGGACTTGATGTGAGCCGACGAGCTCTCATTAACAGCCTTGGGTGAGATTACTGACAACGAGGTGGACAACGAGGAGGACGGAGAAGAAGAGGACTTCTCATAGAGCACAGTGGCAGGTCAACCAGAGACAGACGGGTCCACTCCCGCTCTGTTCGAGCTGTGCCGCAGAGCCACAGACACCTTGAACGTAACTTGGCCAGAACCCCCACCTCGACAACAAGTAACGAGGCTGGCGGGGAACTTATTTTACACCAAACAGCAGTCGGCCACAAGGCACAGGATGCCCATCTTTCCCGACTTCCAGACTGAGCTAACGTGCACCTGGGCTGTACCCAGAACCCCCCTGACACGGCCTCTCTCCAGTTCCTAGACATGGACGGAATGGAGGCGGCGGGCATGGCCCACATTCCTCAAATGGAGGAGACTTTGGCAGCTCATTTGGCCCCTAGGACGTCGAGTTCAAAGCCCACTCTGCCTCTGCAAAGCCTGCTGTGTGTCAAGCTTACAGCTCAAGAAGAGCTACCGAGCACAGGGCCTCGCTGTGTGCGCCATGAACGCCTCTGCAATGATGCAAGCCTACCTAGTTGAAAAACTTTTGGAGCTCCAGCAGACCTCAAACAAAAGAAAAATGACAGAGGTTCTGGACGAGGCCCGAAAGGCGACATACTTTGTCCTCTGCCTCATGGGAACTGCAACCATCACTCAGGGAAAAGCCATGGCCGAGACGGTAATCGCTCAGCATCATTTGTGGTTGACCCTGACAGACCTTCCAGAGGGCCAGCATGTCCCGTTCCTCCACCATCCCATCCAACCCACAGGCCTGTTCAGCAGGGCATTGGAGCGCATTCAGAGCAGACTGGATCAGCAGAGGAAACAAGAAGAAGCCCTACGAGAGGGAATGCCCAGAAAACACTTTTTGCAACCCAGAGAATCAAGCAGGCACAGGGGCCAACAGCAGCGACACCACTCCGCCATGCGTCGACCCGTGATAGAAAGCAGAAGTCAGCCTGAAACTGCCCCAAGGACATTCACGAAATGCCTGGAGGCAGCTCTGGCATCCATGAGGAGCCAGGGCGTCAGAGTTTTAAATTATCTCGACGACCTGTTGGTTCATGGAGACAGCATGGTCCAGGCAAAAGCACACACAAACAGGGTGATGAATCACCTGAAATCACTGGGTTTTGTCATAAACCTGGAGAAGAGCAGTTTGGCTCCATCTCAGATTTCTGTTTTTCTGGGAGTAGAATTGAACTCCATTCTGTACAGGGCACGGCTCTCAGAGGCACGGGTGGCAACCCTTCGGCTCTGCTTAGCACGTTTCCAACTGGGCGAGACGGTGTCTCTCAAACTGTGCCAACGTCTGTTGGGCCTGTTGGCTGCAGGAATTGTTTGTGTTCCTCTGGCCTTATTACATATGCGGCCTTTGCAGGTTTGGGTCAACAAGCAGCTGGACCTCACCCCTTCTCATCAAACGAGGGGGATGAAAGTCAGCTCGGAATGTGTGAAGGCCCTGGAGCCATGGAACAACCCCACATTGTTCAGCAGAGGAGTCACACTGGGCCGGGTATTGTCCCGAGTCCTGGTGACAACAGATGCGTCAAAAACAGGGTGGGAGGGGTGGGGGCTCTGCAGGGACCAGTACACCCGTGGGGTCTGGACCCAACAGGAGACCTGGTTACACATAAATTTCCTGGAGCTGCTAGCAGTGTTTTTGTTACTGAGACGTTTTTACAGGAAAGACCTGGTCAATCGCCGACACGTCCTGATAAAATTGGACTACAGGTACATTGTCGCCTACATCAACAGGGAGGGAGGAACACGGTCCCAACCCCTCCTGATACTGACACAAAAGTTGCTCACATGGTGCAGCTCCCAGATCCTGTCACTGAGGGCAACTCATGTGCCAGGGGAGCTAAACCACAGGACAGATGCCCTATCAAGAGGGGCCCCCCTCCCCTCAGAATGGCGCCTGAACCCACGTATCGTGGGCCAGATCTGGACACGATACGGGAGAGCAGACACAGATCTGTTCGCCTGCAGCAACAACACTCACTGCGCTCTGTACCACTCCATACGGGATGTGAACCCACCATTGGGGATGGACGCCTTGGTGTACAGCTGGCCAGCAAGGAGGCGGTATTACGCGTTTTCCCCCATCCCCTTGATTCAGGTGACGCTAGAGAGTTTACGCAGGGGAGCTCTCTCTCTAATATTGATAGCCCCCAGGTGGCCAATGAAAGCATGGTTTGCAGGAGTGATCTCACTCCTAGCAGGAACACCTTGGCAGCTACCCCCACACAGGGACCTGCTGACCCAGGTCCACGGGGAGATACTGCATCCACGCCTAGAACCGTGGCAGCTCTGGGTCTGGCCGCTGAAAGAGACCGGTTAATGGCTTCCGGACTACCCAGTAATGTGGTAAATACAATACAGGGAGCAAGAGCACAGTCCATACAGATGCTCTATGTACGTAAGTGGCATGTTTTTGAGAGCTGGTGTCTGGAGAGGAATATTACTCCATATTCCTGTGACTTAGTGCAGCTCCTCACCGTTCTGCAGGACCTGCTGGAGAGAGAACGCTCCTTTTCAACCATAACGGTCTTCTTGTCAGCCATCTCGGCATGCCACAAAGGCTTGGGAGGTAAATCACCTGGTGCCTACCCTCTCATGATACGGTTCATGAGGGGCGTGCTGAGGAAAAGGCCTCCAAGCTGGACTTTGGCCCCTCAGTGGGACTTGCATTTAGTCCTGGACGCCTTGTGCGAACCTCCATTTGAGCCTCTTAGCAGCATTAAGATAGACTTTTTATCTTATAAGACTGCATTGCTCTTAGCTCTGTGCTCAGCAAAACGTGTGAGTGACCTCCACGCATTATCTGTGCATCCAATGTGCACCAGATTTGCCCCAGACGGGTCAAAGGTCACCTTGCGGCCAAACCCTGCATATGTGCCAAAAGTCCCGACTCTAAACCCCAGAAGCCTGGACTTTGAACCGTCAACTTTTCCTCCTCCCCCTGTACTAACTAAAGAACAGAGGCATCTGAACGCGCTCTGCCCTGTTAGGGCCCTGAGCGTCTACATGGAGAGAACTATCAGTTGGTGCAAAACAAACCAATGGTTCATATGCTTTGCTAATCCTGCCGCAGGCAAGGCCCTGTCAAAACAACGCCTCTCACACTGGGTGACTGAGGCCATAAAGAGGACATACAACAGCAAAGGTCAGCAGGTGCCCAATGGGGTACATGCTCACTCAACCAGACGCCTAGCCACTTCCTGGACCTTATTCAGAGGTGTTCCAGTAGCAAATATCTGTGCAGCTGCTAACTGGTCATCATCTAACACGTTTGTGAAACATTACAGCCTAGATGTCACAACACGTGACGTAACTCAAGCTGTTCTCTCTACCACAGAGAAATAAACGGCTAGCGCCTGCACTCTAAGGCAAAAAGTTCTCATAAGCATGCATTTCCAGAGCATTTCCAGGGCGTGATTGGATTATGTTCCCATAGTCATGTTGTTGCACCGCAGTGACCTGACTGATAAGGGAACTGAAAGTTATGCACCATAACTCATGTTCCCTGAAGGAAGGGAACAAGGTACAACACATGTTTGCCCTTTCAATGCCCAAGCTCGGTGAAATGTGTATAGAGGACGTATGTGGGTAGTCAGCGTCTCTTATACCAGGGGGGCGGGCCCCTGGTGACGCTGACGCCCACTTGCCTTAAAAGGCGTGATTGTATTACTTCAGGTGAACCGCGCGGAGGCGCAATTCCCATAGTCATGTTGTTGCACCTTGTTCCCTTCCTTCAGGGAACATGAGTTATGGTGCATAACTTTCAGTTTTCTTTTGAACTTGGTGCAGACAAAGAGAAACAAGAAGTGACATCAAAGGGGAGCTCCCTGTTTTTGTTTAATGAAACAATATTATTTGAACTCTGACTCTTGTTTGTCTCTGAAACATCAGATTTTTCACTACTCAGTGTATTGGAGTGATGCGCAGGCGCACTCGTGATCACTTCCTGTTACTGCAAATACATCTCATCAACTGTTCCTTCCAGCAACATGAATATTTTTTTCAATATGTTCCTAATGTTATTTTTCCAGAAATGCTTTAATATTTATTAGAAAAAATTGATGTCACAGCACAGTGTAGTAATATGGGACTCACCTTTTCAACATTTTGATCTACAACAGAGCAAGACTCTTACTTTGAAGAGTGTCACTTGAAAATCCCAACTTAAAAGCATTGTTCTATTAGCTGTCTAAGCTTTTTTTTTTACTTTCAACATATTGTTCCATAAAATAATCTTTATTTCTAAAACTTTAATCACAACAGAATTGAGCACAACATACAAGCTTTGTGAAGACAACCATGATGGAATGATATAATGTAGACAAACCTGCTGAATATTGCAATTGTAACTCATCAGAGTCACTGGTTTCTATGGGGATTTGCATCTTTTTTAGGGAGCAGGTAAGGTTCATCAGGCAGAAAAAAAGCGATAACATAAAGTAAAAATTGAACCGCAAACCAACTGCAAGAACAATTTGTAAAATATTCCTAAATGTGAGAGGCAGAAATTCATGTGGTCCAAGGCATAAATTTTGATTAGTCTCCAGCTCTAGATGTTTTAGCTTAAAAAGACTTCACTTTATGTTTTATCGAGAAAACTCAGAGCTGAGACTTTGAGAGTTGTAGGAAGTTAAGATCATCCTATTGTCTAAAAATAAAAAATAAAAAGCATGCAGTTTAAAATGTTCCTCCTACCGGAACAGTCGAGGACGATCTGTGTTTCCGTGTGGTTGTGGTGGACATCATCGTGGTCGTTTCAATAAAAGTAGTGGACATGTCTGGAGACAGGGCAGTGGTCTTGGCTGATCCGGCCGCACCCGGCACGTCGCCTACCAGCCTCACACTGCCGTTAATCCTGATGTTGTGGTTTGCCTCCGCAGCCATTTTCAACACCTTTAAGCCGTTATAATAAAGGCCCGACAGCTGACCCTGAAATGGTCGGCCTCGGTCGCTGCCCCCAACTGTGATTGTGGCTTGAGTGTTGAAAATTGTTAGCTGTCGTCCTGAAAAACAAATCCATCGTAAGAAATCACAGAAAAGCAATATTATGATTAAAGATCAACACATCATTAACCTTTAAAGGTCCACTGACATGATTTTTTTACTATTCATAAAATTGCTCAAAATATATATATATATATATTATCATTTAAATATGTTCGTTTTTGCAAACAAAATTATAAATCACTTTAATTTTGCTTTAAACGTGATTTTGAACTTCAAGCCGTGGGAAATCCGATTACACACGAACACACCATCTGTGATGTCACAATGGGCAGAGCTCTGGGCTTGTCACAGTGTGCAGGTATGAGCATCTCGACATGAAGGAAGTCTGATACAGAATCAGACCTAAATTAGATCCTGTTGTTTCTTGTTCCATCACCCAAACTATTTTCTGCTTCCCAAAATGAAGACAAATAGCTCAAATCTTCACATAGATTGCTAAATTCGTCCAGTTTTAAATTGTCCGCTATTAAAGACACCACAGCCCTCTGCCCAGTGTGACATCACATATGGTGCGTTCGAGTGTAATCGGATTTCCCATGATTAAACACGGCTTGAAGTTCAAAATCACTTTTAAAGCAAAATTAAAGTGATTTATCATTTTGTTTGCAAAAACAAACATATTTAAATGATAAAATATATATATTTTGAGCAATTTTATGAATAGTAAAAAATTCATGTCAGTGGACCTTTAAAGTCCTCATAAAAAGCAAATGTGCACATAAAAATAAAGAAGCATAATGTTCAAATTATGCAAGAACATAAAACAGAAAAGGACTCTATTTTGAAACTTCTTTTAAATTCATATCCAGTAAAATACTTTAAAAAAGCACAATTTAAACTCTATATCTGATCAATCATGCATCAATAAGGATCAAACAAATGTTATTCACATTCAACAGTTTGTACATTTTCTGTATATCTGCAAAATTATGAAATTTTAAATGAAAACATTCAGTTGAAATTAAACTAAAGTTATTTTGATACATTTATGTAATTTTTCACAATTCGATTTTGTGTTAACGTTAAAAAGAAGCAGGTAAACAAAAGGTTAAACTATTTTAATAGCAGTGCAACAAACTGATTCAGTTGTAATCAATACATTAAAATCAATTGCCCATTTAATACATTGTATGTGTTCATTTAGTGATTTGTTTTAAGGTAAAAAAGTAAAAGTTAAGCTTATATGTGCATCAAGTGACTAATAAATTAAAAATACTTGATACAACCTTTTGTCAATGTGTTTGCTTGTTGAAGCCATTGATCCATACTGCAGGGTTCTGTTCTGTCACAACTCAGAGCCAAATAAAGCAGCTTCTTTATCAAGTCCACCTATATCTGCATTCACTCCAGCTCAGATTTAAGGGTTTTAGCTTTTTAGTTTTTCTTTTGTTTTAGCAAATTCCAATCAAATCTTATTCTACCTTTAGGAAAAAAGCTGCAAGTATTCTACCAATTCTTTGCTTTGTGTTTTTTTTTTAAATTATTTTTATTATTATTATTATTATTATTATCTGAAATGAAAATGCTAAATTTTTAATGACATTCATTTTTTTCTCATCAGTTTGACTTTGCTCTCTCAACCTGCAATAAAAGTATTTGGATCAAATGTTCATCTGGCAATTTGCAAAGCAAACCTCGAGGAAGAGGAGTGGGGAAGAACATAAGAACAGGACATAAAAGCAGCTGACAGAACATTGCATTTCATCATTTTAATTAACGTTTTACTAGTAACAATCTAAATGTCTTATCCCGTCAAACTGAGTTGTTAAGTAACTGTAAGACACTGGATGAGTCTAAAATTCAGTATGTGATCAAAAATTCACAAACTGAGCAGTTAAGACTTTTACTACTATCACACATCATTTTATAACTATATTAGATATTTAAAATGTATTTATCATTGTTTTGAATTATTTAAAGCAATAATTTATTAATAATGGCACAGATCCTATTTTAGCTCGTACACAGAAACATGTCTGTTTATATATCAACGTGTGTTTTTTACAGTAAAATCTCAGTTTAATTTTATTTAAATTTGAAGTTTTTGGTCTAATAAATTTAGTAGAAGTATTTTCAGGATTCATAGCTTTTAAACCTCAAACATATCACCAAATGCTAAACTAGAAGACAACAGGCCCAATTTAAATGTTTTTGTTTTAAGCAACAGAACACTAGGACAGTGAGAACACAGAAAAAAAAAAGTTTATTTCAAATTACCTTTCTCTTGTAGCCATTCTTCTACAGGTCTGACGTATTTGAAAGGAATTTTCTTATTGGCCGTTTGATAGCGCTCAATATCGATGTTCCCTTTAAAGTTTAAAAATACATTTATAAATACATTTATTTACTATCAGCTGAAAAAAAACACAACTTTTCTTTTAATATTTACAAAAGATTAGAATCATTTTAGCTAAAAATTAGATTTCAATTAGGCTTTTTTGTTGTCTGTTGTCTTTTTTTTTGGTTAGTTTTTGTAGATAAAAATAAAACAAAATAAAACTACAAAACACATACAAAAATAGATATAACCATCATTACTAAATCACTGGACAGCATGTGCCTTTATTGACCTGACGAGATACTTATTACAAAATGTGAAACATTTGTTCCATTCACAGGGGAACAAGGCCCTGACAGACCAAGCATCCAACCAAGCAACCAACCAACCAAGTAACCAGCTGGGCATCCAAGCAAGCAACCAACCAATCAACCAACCAAGTATCCAACCAATCAAGCAACCAAACATCCAACCAAGCAATCAACCAAGGATCCAGCCAAGCAACCAACCAAGCATCCAAGCAAGCAAGCAAGCAACCAGCCATCCAACCAATCAAATAACCAGCCAGCCATCCAACCAATCAAATAACCAGACAGGCATCCAAGCAAGCAACCAACCAAGAACCAAGCATCCAACCAAGCAACCAACCAAACATCCAACCAAGCAAGCATCCAAGTGCAAACAAGCAACCAAGCAAACAAACATCCAACCAAGCAACCAACCGATCATCCAACCAATCAAACAACCAGACAGGCATCCAAGCAAGCAACCAACCAAGCAACCAAGCATCCAACCAAGCAACCAACCAAACATCCAACCAAGCAACCAAGCAAGCATCCAAGTGCAAACAAGCAACCAACCAAGCAAACATACATCCAACCAAGCAACCAACCAATCATCCAACCAAGCAACCAATCAAGCAACCAATGAGTGTGTTATTAGTTGGCTGCGCTGGAAGGACCAAACCATAGACCCAGTTCACAAACCAATTCTGCTCACACCTTCATTTAGCTAATAATGAAGCTTGTGTTCTGGTCAAGACAACCTAAACTAAGTCCAGATCCTACAAGATCAGACCAAAACCAGTATCTATCAAGACCGAGTCCAAGATCGAGGTTTTAGAACTTGAGGCCAGAAATCAGAGCAATAAAGTAAATCATATGGAAACAACCAGTGCTTTTCAAAACTCATCTCAAAAACTCAGAGACTATAATACACTGATTAAAATTAGTTACTCCTTTGTCAGATTTCTTTTTGAACTTGGGTTTGATTAATCTTAAAAGCTCAGTAAGTTTTTATATAACCTGAAATGCTCTCTGAAGGTTTCAGAGAAACTGGTCAACATTTTCTTTCCGACAGATTTCACTCCTCTTTGGTTGTCGTCAGTTACTTCAGAGCTACTTGATGAAGAAGCCAGGAGATACAGATGTTAACAACCTCACTGCTATCCTTACAGCTGTTGTTGTAACTGGATTTGAACAATAAAAAAAATAAAATAAAAACAAGTCCACCGTCAGAGACTGAGATAAGGCCAAGAAGAAATGAGACATGACCAAGACTTTCTTAAAGTGTCTCAGTACTAAAATAGTTTATATTCTCCGATGGTGGAAACAGAAACTGCTGTGATGTTTACAGCTGCTCCAATAGAGTCAAACAAATAGTGGAAGATGACGTTCACAGCTGGGTTGCAGATGTTTCACACAAGAGATGAGCCAAGGTGGACCAGTGCTGGTACAATAGATATAACAAACTGAGGTCTTTTGTCTTAGAGGCTGCCCCTAAAACATTTTCTGCCTGCTGGAAACAGGCTGAGTGATTTGATTAGTCTTTCATAGCCTCATCTACACCAGGCACCTGAAATGTTAAGGTCCACACAGCATGACAACATTTTCCAGAACAGAAGAATAATTTCTAATGTAGCAACACTAGGACGCTTGGGTGTTGCTCACCCATGGAGAAGTGAAGCAATGATGAGAAGATGGAGCAGGCTGGTGGGAAAGGACACAGAGGGATCTCTTCTTGCAACTTGGAATTCATCTTGTGCGTATAATGTATCATTTGTGGGGAAATCTACCAGAGTTCACCTCAGGCATTTACCTGCAGAAGCTGGTTCTGATGATGACAACATTGTTTTTTTTCTCATTGAACTTCATTAACAGATTGTTTGTATAGCCTTACACCTCTTCAAAACTTCTTTAAAGAAACAAGATCCACTTGTTTTAGCTGACTGATTGTTTTTCTTAATGCCATACCACAAATGCAAAGCCGTGCCCTGTTGTCTCTATGCAAGCTAAAGGAGAACAGTTAAAATATGATTGAATTTATTACTTCAAAGACATAAACATAACTTGAAGAAAACTCTCAAATGAAGCAAAAGCCACAATTGCTAATGGCTAAATTAATTCTGCTCTGCATAGTGTCAAATATAAGAAAACATGAACAACAACAACGGGAGAAACATTGTTGTGCCAAAAGTGTCACCTATAAGACCAGGTGCTCTGTTGTTTTGGACTTCATCCAATATTTAATATCCAATATTGCATCCAATTTTTATGAAATACAGTATAGGATTGTTAAACATGACAAAATGGCAGATGTCAAAAATTTCACAGCCATCTTTCGCAAAGGTATTATCCAGGCTGTTTCAAATTACATTCCCACAGTTAAAATGCAGTTTTTATTTACTTGATGGCCCCAACAAGATTGCATGAATTGAAAACATTTTATTATGTCATGTCTAAAAAAAGGTTTTGTGCTTGGTTGTTTAACAGTTACTTGGAAGAATGCGACCGCCAAACAGAGGTTTCAGTAAAGCAGATGCTGCCCAGTGACATCACAGTCTCACTAGACCTGTTAAACATTCAAAAATGATCTGTGATTGTTGTACCTGTTGGAAAGTGTTCATTGATTGACCAGTTATCCACCTGCAGGGTTGCATTGCCACCGTTCCTGGTGAACCGGACCACGTGATACTTCCCGTCGTTCACCGGGATGCTGCTCTCCTGCACACTGATGTCCTCAGTGCCGATGTTGAAGGTCACACCAATCTTCCCTTGTTGCTGCAATGACAAAACATTTGCTGTCATTAAATACCTATGTTCAACTGAATTGTTGTTTTGGTGTCTTTTTGAATACCCAGCCTTAATAATATCACGTGCAAGACAGCTTTAATAATTTGAAATCAATTTTGGTGAGGACGGACACAGAGTTTGAACTTTAATATTCAAGATGGCTGACCAGACTCTGAAGTGGTTGTCCTCTTTTCTACTGACTAAGAATCTATAAAACGTATATTCAAACACAAAGGATGCAGGATTGAAAGAACATCTCTCCAGGTGTAAGACACAAGGGCTAAGTCTGTTGGTGGTGCTTCTTCATTTTGTGTTCATTTTAAAACAATTAAAAGATTTGATTGTTGACAGGTGGCTGTGGCTGAGTGGTTAGCACAGTTGTCCTCCAATGCAAGAGTTGGGGGTTTGAATCCACCAGCAGTCAAATGCCAAAGTGTCCCTGGGCAAGACACTGAACCCCTCATAGTCTTATATGTGTGTCCCATCAATGTATGAATGTGATAAAGCTCTGATTAGTCTCTTTAGAATGATTTGGTCAATTGGCTTTGTATAGATATAGCAGAGTGCTGTATGAATGGGTAAATGAAGGCAATTGTAGTGTAAAGCGCTTTGAGTGTCTTGATAAGATAGAAAGGTGCCACATAAGTATAGTCCATTTACCATTTAAAGAAAGATACTTCTTCCGAGCAGAATTAATGGGAGTACTCACTATATGCAGCATCATATAGTCCCCCAGACCTGGAGCGCTGTCAATCCTGGCCAGGATGCCGTCTTTCAGGGAGGTGCTGAAACCCACCGTCAGTCTGTCTGTCCTGGTGCTCGGTCTCTCGTTGGCTGGCCAGTTGAACAGGATGAGTCCTCCTCCTTTGCCAAAGATGTACGTGGTTCCAGCTGAGCAGAGCAGAAGGAGAATTTTAAATATCAAATGAACAGTAACAAGAATTGCTCCCAAATTCCAAGACTGCATAATGTTTATTTTTATTAGGTTTTTTTTCAAATGTCTCAGCTGAATAGATGTTTTCCACTGTATATCTTTTTTCATCTTGTTGTCGTTTAAAATGATCTTTTTGTACTTATTTGTTAAGGAGACAGCACATCTTATTAATGCAGATATAATATTGTGCACCTCGGATTCAGGAGGAGCAGTGTGGTTTTCGTGCTGGTCGTGGAACACTGGACCAGCTCTACACCCTCAACAGGGTCCTGGAGGGCGCGTGGGAGTTTGCCCAACCAGTTTACATGTGCTTTGTGGACTTGGAAAAGGCATTCGACCGCGTCCCTCGGGGGGTTCTGTGGGGGGTACTCCGGGAGTATGGGGTACCAGGCCCATTGATATGGGCTGTTAGGTCCCTGTACGACCGGTGTCAGAGCTTGGTCCGCATTGCCGGCAGTAAGTCAGGCTCGTTTCCAGTGAGAGTTGGACTCCGCCAAGGTTGCCCTTTGTCACCGATTCTGTTCATAACTTTTATGGACAGAATTTCTAGGCGCAGCCAAGGTGTTGAGAGGATCCGTTTTGGTGGCCTTAGAATCGCTTCTCTGTTTTTTGCAGATGATGTGGTCCTATTGGCTTCATCAGATCGTGATCTACAGCTTTCGCTGGAGCGGTTTGCAGCTGAATGTGATGCGGCCGGGATGAGGATCAGTTCCTCCAAATCCGAGGCCATGGTCTTGAGCCGGAAAAGGGTAGCATGCCTTCTCCGGGTCGGGGAGGAGGTCCTGCCCCAAGTGGAGGAGTTTAAGTATCTCGGGTCTTGTTCACGAATGAGGGAAAACTGGAGCGTGAGATCGATAGGCGGATAGGTGCAGCGTCCGCAGTGAAGCGGGCGCTGTACCGGTCTGTCGTGGTGAAGAGAGAGCTGAGTCAAAAGGCAAAGCTCTCAATTTACCGATCGATCTACGTTCCCACCCTCATCTATGGTCATGAGCTTTGGGTTGTGACCGAAAGAACGAGATCTCGGATACAAGCGGCTGAAATGAGTTTTCTCCGCAGGGTGGCTGGACTCTCCCTTAGAGATAGGGTGAGAAGCTCAGTCATCCGGGAGGGACTCGGAGTAGAGCCGCTGCTTCTCCACATCGAGAGGAGCCAGTTGAGGTGGCTCGGGCATCTGGTTAGGATGCCTCCTGGACGCCTCCCTGGTGAGGTGTTCCGGGCATGTCCCACCGGGAGGAGACCCAGAGGAAGACCCAGGACACGCTGGAGGGACTATGTTTCTCGGCTGGCCTGGGAACGCCTTGGGATTCCCCCAGAGGAGCTGCTCCAAGTGGCTGGGGAGAGGGAAGTCTGGGCCTCCCTACTTAGGCTGCTACCCCCGCGACCCGACCCCGGATAAGCGGACGAAAATGGATGGATGGATGGATATTGTGCATGGAGATCTGCAATGTTTCAAAGAAAACCCAGAGTCCTACCATGCTCTGTATCTAAGGGGAATGGAGTTGCGAATTAGCTATAGCCGAGGTGTCAATCTCACTTATAAAAGTGGGCCAAAATTAAAAACTTTTTCAAATTAAGGGTCGATTTCAGAATGTACATTAACTCAAATCAGCCACCCAACATATTTTCTTGGTCCCCAGTTCCTCAACAAGAGTTTGATTGGTCTCATTTGATGTTCTCTGTTGTGCTTTCAACATCATAATCCAAGATTACTGAAAATATTCAAGAGATAGAAGTAATTTGCATTTCACTTATCATTTTGGGTGGAAGATAAGATGTCAACGAGCCTCGAGTTTGACACATATGAGCTATAGCCATATATTCTTTGTGCAACACATCAGTGACTTGTTCTGTTCTATGCTTGTGTGCATTGTCCCTGTCAAATAAACTAATAATAATAATAATGCCGCTACTGTAATGTGTGTATGAATGGGTGGATAATTGGTATTGTAAAGCGCTTTGGGGCCCTTCATAGCGGGCTGGAAAGCGCTATAGAAATTCATTCAACCTTTATTTAGTCAGGTAAATCTTTTGAACCTCATGGGCTCATTTACGAAAGCGACCTGCTAAAACTAAAGAACAATGAACAGTAATGGTAGAATTTCCTTAAACAATAAACAATCAAACAATAAACAATAGAAAACAAAAGAGAGAGAAAAAAAAAATATATATATATATACATATATATATATATATATATATATATAATATATATATACATATATATATATATATATATATATATACATATATACATATATACATATATATGTATATACATATATACATATATATATATACACACATATATATACATACACATACATACACACATACATATATATATATATATATATATATATATATACATATACATACATATATATACACATATATATATACATATATACACACTCCTCCTTTTAACAAAGTAGCAAAAAACTAGCAAAAAACTAGCAAAACATTATAAGGTAGACGTATAATAAGCTCCATTTACCATTTACCAATAATAATAACAATAATAATAATAATAATAATAATAATAATAATAATAATAATGTTAAGCTTGACAGGCAGCTGCCTACCTCTGCATTTCTGACCAAGTTTAAAGAGATAGGAGTTTAAAGCATGATAATAAATCTTTAAGAGAGATGCTGCAGTACTGTGGATGTTAAGGCATTATGGACCTTGCAGCAGAATGGCATGTTAACTAGTCTAAAGGTATAGAAAGCTGTTAAAAATCATAACATGGACATGTAGAATTACTTTACTTTTCTTTGAGTAGTTGTTTGTGAATATTAAACTCAGTTCAAGTTTACTTAAATTTATCAAAATATTCTAAACATGACAAGAAAGTTCATGCTCAATAATTCAGGTATCAAATCCAATAATTCTCAGAGAATTATTGTATTCTAAACATGTTTTTTCTTTGTCTGCCTTAATGTGCTCTATTGATTAAATACCAGTAAATATATGAATTGGTAAAGTTTTTGGACCAACCAGGTTTGTAGAATGTGGGCATATTGGACCTTTTTTTGCCTTTTAAACTAAATTATTTTGTGTCTTATGGCAGCAACACCTCACAAAATGAAGGGTCACGGTTGTGTTTAAACTGTGAAGCATGCCCTTTTGTTTTAACAACCATCTGTAATCTGTTAGGAACCGAGGAGAAGAGTTGCAGTAGTTCTTTGTACTATTAACAGACAAAGATATGTACAAGTGTTCCTGAGCCCATGCAGTGATGTCCAGAACAGACCCATACCTGTTTTTATTGCAGTGACCCCAAAGATCATACCCATCCAATATTATCAGTCGATGATGTCAACTTAAAGCTCCACTGACATCATCTTTTAACTTTCCATAAAATGGCACAACATATATATATATTAAGATTGACCCCTGATCGTTTCTGCTAAAACAATGTTAAATTAATTAGAATTCCTCTCGCAAATTGTTTAAAATTAGCGCAGTTTTTTTAACACGATAAATAGGGTTTTCACCGTCGCAGGATGATGACGTAATGACAAGGAGCGTCTCTACTGCGCCACTTGAAAACTTGATGCTGATATATTCAAAGACCTTGTAATTTTCCATTAAGGAACATTATTCTGAAATTGTTCTGTAATCAGATACATAGAATGATGAACCTCTGCCCATTTTTATTTCTAGGAGCTCCAGTTTATCTAAAATGCTCTTTTACACTGTCCTTTTGCTGACTTGATGCCAATTAACCTAATTAGCTGCAAAATGTGCATCCAACATTTTCTTCTTCATATTGGTTACTTGCCTGTTGTTGCCCCAATACCAATTTTTTATGTGTTGTACCATCAAAACTAAAATGACATTTTTTCCTAATAAATGCACAATTTATTGATGTGTTTACTGTTTTTTGTTGTGAAAAACATATATGCATGTGATTTGCAAATTGTTTTCTTTTTGTTTACATTTTACACAATGTTCAACCAAACTGAACCTTTTCAAAGGTGGTTCAGGGAGTTGGGTGATATTTTGTATAAATGGACATGTCACGCAGGTGTGCATTGACATGTTGCTGCCACTTGAGGGCAGTTTCATTTCTTGTGTGGGCTGCTCTGGCTTGTGTTAGTTAGTGCTGTTCTTGGATGTGCTGCTTTACTCCTCTGTGGAAAAGACAGACGTCTTGTGAAACAGACAAAGAGCTGATGGAGTCAAACTAAGTATCAACACATATAAGGCTTTTGAGTTTTCTGTTTTTTATCTATTTGGTTGTTATGCTTTCAGTCGTTAAAGAGCTGAACATCCAGGAAAATAAAGAATATGAGTTTATTTAAATTTCTATAGCTCTCTAACCTTTCAGAAAGGAAACTTTTACTGCAGCGCTCCATCAGTCAGACGTTTGTGAAGAATACCATCCAAGCCAAAGAAACTACTTGCAGCAATGAGTACCCTCTAATCGGTTCAGACAAAAGCATCATCTTTTGCAGACTGTAGACCGCAGTGGTTGAACCATTATGTCCAACCAGTAAAAACGACAACTGACCAAACAAAAAGAAAATGAGTTCAGAGAAATGTCCTATCCCTGATTGCAGCGAGCTAATGCTTCATTGTAAATCCATCTTTTTAGGATGGAGCCCAGATTGAGCACGTTTCTTTATCAAAGCCTAGATTTTAAGCCAACATTTCAAAAACATTCACAGAACCAAGACCCACCAGTTTTTTTTTTAAAATGATAGCCAAAAAAGTTCCTTTTTATAAACTTTTTTCTGAAGCCATGGTTTGAGATCTTCCACAGAATGACAACATTCCATCAGAATTCCCCCTAAAACAGCCCAATATACAGTATCAATCGCAATCTACCTGTTAATCGCAAAGGTATTATGGAAATTTAATATTTCCCAACATGCCCAACATGCCCCTCTGACCATCAACAGCACCGCAGTGGAGAGAGTAGACAGCACCAAGTTCCTGGGAGTGCACGTCTCAAAGGACCTGTCCTGGAGCAGGAACACTGCATCACTGGCCAAGAAGGCTCACCAGCGTCTCTACTTTCTCCGCAAGCTGAAAAGGGCTGGAGCTTCAACCCCCATCATGTGCACCTTCTACAGAGGTGCCATAGAAAGTGTCCTGACAAGCTGCATCACTGTGTGGTTTGGTGCATGTACTGCATCCTGCCGCAAGAGCCTCCAGCGCATCGTGAGAGCAGCTGAGAAGATCGTCGGCACCTCCTTCCCCTCACTGCAGGACTTACACAGCAACCGCCTCACTCGGAAAGCCCTCTGCATGGCAGGTGATCCCACACACCCACTACACAGCTGCTTCAGACTGCTGCCATCTCGAACCAGCAGACTGAGAGACAGCTCTGTTCATCAGGCAGTCAGAATGCTAAACACTCTGCCTGCTCTGCCTCCCCTCCCATTTGAACTGCCTTAACACAAAAAACTTTCTCACACATTACCACACAACACAAAGATTTTAACACTGGACTCTGTGTCATCAAAACGGGTTATTCACTCAACACATGGTCATGTGCTCATTCAGTTTGCACTACTTCTTATATTTGCACTAATGTTTGTATTACATCACTGCCTATAGTCATACTATAGGCACGGGTGGCCGTGGCGTGGTGGTAATGGCAGTCGTCCCCCGATCGGAAGATTGGCAGTTCGAATCCCGGTTCCCCACACCATTTGTCGTTGTGTCCTTGGGCAAGACACTTAACCCCGAGTTGCTCCCGGTAGGACTGGAAAGCACCTTGCATGGTAGTCTGCCGCCACCGGTGTATGAATGTGTGTAGCATTCAATGTGTGTGGCACTTTGAGATTTTCACTAATGAAAAGTGCGTTATAAATTGAATTCATTATTATTATTATTATTACTGTTTACATTCATTCACTGTTTACATACTACTGTTTACATTAAATGTTTACATTTATTAATACTGTTTACATTTATTACTACTGTTTACATTCTATTACTACTGTTTACATTTACACTATTTTTATATCTACACTACTGCTGATACATATACAGTATTCTCTGACCAGCCTTATTTAAGGATGCCCAATGTGCCTTACTGCATATGCCACTTTTGCCTCTATACCAACATCAACTACTACCTCATACATATACTGTGTACATTAACTCATATGCTGCTTTGCCACTCTTTGCAAATGTCAATGCTAGAACCTTCAGTTTATTTTATAGATATACTTTTTATACTTTTTTATACTACTATGCAAAAACTCAGGACAGTATTACACTTTTATTATTTCATTTTATGCTTATGTTCATTAAATGTTTAGTGTTTTAGTTTTAGTGTTGGTGTAAATTTTCATACTTTTATACTACTATGCAAAAACTCAGGACAGTGTTACACTTTTGCTATTTTGTGCTTATGTTTGTTAAATGTTTCAGTGTTTTAGTGTTTGGATGGTTACTGTTGCACCGAGGGACTGAGAGAAACGCAATTTCAATCCTGTGTATGTCCTGTACATATTGCAGTTCTGACAATAAAGTTGACTTTGACTTTGAAATCAATGCATGGTATTAAAAAGTAGACATCAGCCTATATCATTTATGAGATTTGTCACTTGATTGACATACCGCGGAGGCGGGGCGGCCGTGGCGTAGTGGCGTAGTGGTAATGGCAGTCGTCCCCCGATCGGAAGGTTGGCGGTTCGAATCCCGGTTCCCCACACCATGTGTCGTTGTGTCCTTGGGCAAGACACTTAACCCCGAGTTGCTCCCGGTAGGACTGGAAAGCACCTTGCATGGTAGTCTGCCGCTACCGGTGTATGAATGTGTGTAGCATTCAATGTGTGTAGCGCTTTGAGATTTTCACTAATGAAAAGCGCGTTATAAATTGAATTCATTATTATTATTATTATTATACCGGGTAGTCAGTCTGAAGGCTCTCCCATAGCTCTGCGTACTGCCGTACGCCGGTCCGTGCGCGCGTACTGTGCGCTGCGCGTTCGCTCCCACAGCTCTGCGTTCGTTCTCACGTTCATTCTCGCTCTAGCCACAGCGCAGAGCGTTCGCTGATTGGTCATTTGCTGACACGCTTACTGAATTTCAGTTCGCGGGAAGAGAAGAAAATAAGGAACCGGCAGCTTCAGCGCAGCGGTTTTCTGTGTTTATATCTTATTAAAAAGTTCTAAAAAATAAAATAAAAAAACACAGGGAGCGTTGGTCTTGCAGCCCACAGCCCTCCAGGAAATCTGCAGAAACCTCGCGCAACCAGGTAGGACCCGAGTTTAAATTCGCTCGTGATAAATTTAATTTCCTAATTTTCAGAGTGAGCAGAGGAAGTGATCACTTGATACATTGATTGTATTGTACTTGATATTTAATACATTCGTGTCAAATACAAAACAGTCCAGCGCCGGGCAGACAACGCGCCTCGCGTACGCGGTCGTAAAATTTGAGTTTCGCGCGTACATGGTACGCTTGTGCCTCTGCGTACGGACGGCACACGGACGGCGTAGTGTGGCGTACGGCCGAACGCAGAGCTCTGAAAGGGCCTTGAGGCCCCGTTTACATGACATGAAACTTCCGGCCATTCATTGACACAATAGCATCTCGTTTTTTTTTTTAACTGAAGGTTTCTGACTCCAAGTCTCAAAGTGGAGATTTCTGGAGGAATCCCCCATGGAGGTGTGAAATGCTCCAAGTTTTAAAAACACGCACACTACAAGTGGCTGTAGTCCAAAGTTTTTCTGCACTAGCAGTTATAATAAATGGCAGAAAGCAGAGTGTTTTTTGTGCTACTCACCCTTTTTTAGCAAAACTAATAAAATCCAGTTCCAAAGAGAAGTTAGTATATTCACCAGTTTGGATGTAAATGTCTTGCAGACACTGCATGCACAATGAATGCAGCTGAGCCCTGCATCAGGGTTGCCAGACAAATTTTAAATATCTTATTTACCCCCTTCTTTTCTGTGCACACATGTTCAACAAACAGAACACACGCCTCATCTTAGAATGTCTTTACTCCCCGGATCCAGGTCGTATCTGGGGAGTGGGCAAGTGGCTCGTCCTGTTCGGGTGGCCCTGGGGACTCTGGGCTCAGGGTCCTTCCTGGGGTCTTGGCTTTGATCGCTCCTTCATCCGCCTCGGGCTTTGGGGGGGCGGATCTCTGATGCTTCACAGTGGCTACTAAATGTTCTATTGGAGGAACCTTATTCACTTATGCATGCTCACAACCACACACAAATGGATGCAGGGATGTATATGTAGATATATGCAGATATGTAGATGGGTATATGAATGAATATAAATGTATATGTATGTATACTGTATATATATTTGTAGGTATGGGTATGTGTATTTATAGAAATCTACTGCTAGGTCATGAATATTATTAGTCTTTATGCATGTATGTTTCGTTGCTGTGTTCTTTCATGTGCTTTGCAGGATTGCGGACGGAGGTTGGGTGTGTTTGCCTTGTGCTCTTTTTGTGGATAATTGTTGTTTTGTTGTCTTACTTTCTCTTTTCTTTCTCTCTATATAAAAAAAATACACATTGGAGTGAGAGGATGGCTATAAGGTGAGAAGGGAGGCCATCTATAAATGGGGAAAAAATAAAATAAAGAATGTCTTTACTCAGCACATGTGACAGTTTAGGTCAAAATACTATAATTTTAAAGCCACAGATAGTTTGTATCTGGCAACCCAACTGACAAGGAAACTACAGCGTATTTCATGTAAATCCGCTAATTGTTTTTGTTTATTCCCCTCAATAAAATTGAAAAAATATATATATATTCAGAGGTTGTTCTCGTGTAAACAGGACCTTATAGTAGGTAGATCACTTCGACTTGGTCATTTTAAAATTAGCTTGCATGAAAAAGTCTGGGCACCCCTGCCCTAAAAGCGCCCCCACTCACCGTGACCACCCTTCAGAGTAGCAGGAGATCTGTGACTGGAGATAGACGGAGAGGAGCGGTGCCTCGCCACGAGCGGGTGTCGCTCTTCAGAGTATCCGTACGAGTCTGTTGCCACCTGAAGTCTGGTGGCACTCACAGAGTTTAACAACTGCCCTGATGGGGACGCAGCCACACACACCACACACAGCCAGCCTATCCAAGCACTGTGGTACAGAGAAATCAGTCCAGATGGTTGACATGAGCCCCTTTTCATAGAATCCCGTAAAGGTGAAGCACCAACGGGGCACATGGTAGTGAATTTTCAAAGTTTGCCCAGTGGAATATTACAAAGAAGTAGGCTCATCTTGGAGAAAACACAAAATAAAGGTTCCAGATGTTTCCAAACACTTCACACACATTACACCCAGAGGTGGTTAAACTTAGTCAAGTAAATCCAGCGGAGAAACTGTACATCCTGTCAAAACGTTCACGGTGGTAATCCCTTCTGATCAACACCTCCTGCATCCTTCTCTGTGGTTTAACCGCTGCATCACAAAAGGATTCCACTCTTGTCTCACTGCCCCGCTTCCTTGGTCACTAAGAACATCTTTAATTAAGTTTTTGCAGACATAAATCACAGACAGGAAGATCTGTCTGATTTTCTACAACTTGGTCACAAAGCAGAAAACTATAAATCCACTCCTGCATGTTCTTCTTGTCTTTCATTGTTAAATTTCCAGAAGGTCACCAAAATAAACGTTTAAAAATAAAAAACATCAGGAAATCACTTCCTCTCAGTGAGAAAAAAATCCATTTTTGTACGCAGCTGTTCATATTATTATAGACCCCGTCTTTGATGTATCCGCTCAGTCTGGATGCCCTTGCCTTTTAATGAAGCAAGAAGCACTGATCTGAATCCGGGCGCTGCCACAGCATGAAAGAGAGGGAGCGTGGAAAGGAGTAGAGGAGGAGGGGTTCAGACTAGAGCTCAGGATGCACCAAGAGAAGGAGCTGAGGTAAAAGAAAGGTGAAAGAATGCCGGCGAGGATACAGGAACATGGAGCCTAAAGAAAACTATTAGTTAAACTTTTTAACTCTGCTAAATATGGAAGCGGATGTGAGACGAAATTAAAACTAAAATGGTTTAGCAAGAATGCTTTTTCCATAGTGTAGTACAGAAGACGTCCTGCAGTTTGACAAAAAGCACCATGAAGTCATTGAATAATAAAATGTGTAAAATGCTTCAGTTTCTTGTTTCAGTTTTAGAACTAGCTGTTATTAAACTTGTAACCAACTTAGTTCAGGGAAATAAAATAAAAAGTCAAATTTTATTTCTAAAAAAAACTGTGGTTGACCAAGGTTCCTCTCAGAATTAAAATTAAAAAAATAAGATATTAATCAAACATGAAGTTGATAAAATCAGATATGGAAACAATTTCAAAACTAATAATGCTTGTATAATAATGCTCAACATCAAACACATTTTCAGCTTAAATTATACAATTGCTTGAAGATTCCATGGTCAAAAAGCCTCTAAAACAGTTTTTGGGGGTTTAGTTTTAATGCAAAACATTGATTTCTGATATGAGGTGTTTACCTATGGAAGCGGATGTGAGACGAAATGAAAACTAAACTACACATGTATGACCTGTCAAAAAGAATAGTAAAATAAGGTAAAAAACATAAAAACAATATTAAATGACAATGTCAAAATAAAATGTGTCCATTAAGAAAGGACAAATGAAATCAAACAACAACAAAAAACAATAAATAAAAACAAAATATAAAGTAAAAACATTAATAAATGAGGTAAACTAAAGTACAATATATATACTGTATAATTTTTAAATTTGCATTTTCAACAAATAGTGTGAATGCTGAGCGCTGAATGACATTGCTGAAATTTGCTGAGGCAGCTAAAACTGCGTAATTGATGCCAAAAGCAGCGAAAGGCTAGTATGAATTTAAAGAAGCAAGAGATTAGCAAAAATAAACAAAAATCTTGATAAAAGTAGCAAATAATTGCTAAAAGTGAAAAGTTTTGGAACTACGTATATGAAAGCTAAAGGTAGCAAAAGACTAACTAAAAGCAAAACAAAAACTAATGGTGCATAAAATATGCAGTATGCTAAATCAGATTTAAAAAAAGGAATTGAAAATATTTTAATATGAGGAAAATGTTTGCAGATTAAGGTAAATACTTGATAAAATGTATAAAGTTACAGAAAAATAAAAGTCACAGCACCCATTTCCTGAAAGAGCCAAACATTTTGACATAAAAAATGGCTAAAATTGTAGAAGTAGAGCCCAAAGCATGTACAAAACATAACTGTAAACTGGAAGCAGTCTGAAAGCTGAGTTAGAGTTCACACAATAAAATAAAAAAGGGGCATTCACTTCAGTGTGTTGTTAATATTAAGATACAGAGCTTCTTTCAGCTTTTTTAACTTTGTCATGAATTATTTAATTAGTAAAAAGGACTTCAGAAACCACCTTGGTCTGGAGGTTTGGAGCATATGATATCTTTATCCATATGACACAAGCCAAACATAAATCAATTCTGATTGCCAGTATGATGGGAACTTTGAATGTGAACTTTGATGGATTCAGCCACGAAGGCTTTTGACGGTTTTCCTGCCTGAGGGGGATGAAGTGAAGAAGCTGAATATCATTTTGGGGACATGAAAGGAGCAATGGTCCTGCTCAACACTCTGCAGGGCACCCCACAGCTGCATGTGGATTAGAACTGACAGAGAAATAAAACTTCTTATTTGTTTCTGAGCTGCTTCTGCAATAATAAACTGTTTATTCTAATTCCGGGTGGTAGAAATACAATAATTCTTAGAAATTACAACAGAAATATCTAGACCGAGGATGTTGCGAGATGTTGCATCACTTCATTTTTGCCAAAGCTAAAAAGTTGTCATCGCCGTTTGACAAGAAGTTGAACAGGAGCAGCGACATCACTGTGTGTTTGAATCTGGTTTGTTTTTCTACAAACATCTGTAGAAGCTGAGAACTGTTTATTTCTGATTTGTGATCCAAATATTTACTCTTTTATTTAGCTTTTTCCCTCTTTCAAAAGCATTCACTGTGTGTTTTATAGACAGAAGTGACACTTCGACCTTTCCAAAGTTAGAGACGTTAACCGTTATCGTAGACATTTTATTGCATCGGACAGGCTGCTATGGTTTTCACCTTGTGAATTTGTGTTTGTGTGTGTGTGTGTGTGTTCTTGTTTATGTTACTTTGCAAGACCCATTTTTCAACGCATACCTCATTGTGAGGCCCATGCTCTTTGTGGGGACCAAAGCCCGGTCCCTATAAGGTTCAAGTGTCGTTAGTGATTTAGAGGTTAGGTTTAGGACTAAAGTGTGAATTGAGGATGTGTTAGTTTAGGGTTAGGTATGTACTGGTAATGGTTAGTGTGTTGTCCTTAAGGCAATTCTATAAATAAGTTCATAAGGTTAAATACAAAGTAAATAATTGTTTAAAAAATTGGTGTTATTAAAAATGATTGCAAGTTGTTTAGACAAACAATTACTTTATATAAGTTTGTATTAAAATATATTATCAATAAATTCTACTTCCGGTTTTGGGTATGTACTTCCGGTTACGTACTTCCTGTCTAACGGTTCGCTTCAAAAACAAAGATTTACATGCAAGAAGCAGCATAAAAAGTTATCAGATGCCATCCACTCTCAATTGTCAGGCAGGAACGCCGTAAGTTGCATTATACGACAGCTTATACTGATTAGTTTGGATATTATTGTTGATTTTTCTGTAATGTTATTTTAGCGAACTTGAACCACTTGATTTGTGTACATATGTCTCTGTGTGTTGAGATAGTGTATTTCCTGTCATTTCAGTTTTCATCACATGTTCATGAAGACAATTAAACAAGCTGCAACTAAACTCCAGGTTCTTCATTTGTGGTTTAACTCGGTGTCACCAACATCCTTGTTGAAAACACTACAGTAAGGTTTAGGGTAAGGGTCAGGGTTAGGCTCTAGAAAGAATGACAAATGAATGGAAATCAATGAAATGTCCCTGTAAAGATGGAAAGACAAACCTGTGTAGTGTGTGTGTGTGTGTGTGTGTGGGGGGGGGGGGGTGATGATCATAAAATGGAGTAAGAGCTGAAGAGTATCTGGGAGATGATGTCTTCATGTGTTCTGGATAAATTGTCTTCATGTGATCATTTTACATTTTTCATACCAAAATTCAGATTAAAATTTTTGACAAACCTTTTGTGCTTATTTTGTCCCAACATGTATTGTTGGCTTCTTCATACGTCTGGTCTGGTAATGTATTCATATTTAATTATTAATTTAAGTAATTCAGCATTTACTTTTGATCTGAAACATGAAATAACCGTTTATCAGAACCTTTCTGATTTATCAACTATTACAATATCTAGAGCACAGGCTTTTTTAATCAACAGAAATAAAATGTATCTGAATTTAGTCTAGATCTAGATTAGATAGATCTACATAGTCTAGTTTTAGTCAGATCTTTACATATTTTAGAAGTCTTCTGCCGTTTTCAGTTGTACATTTATTTTTTTATTTTTTTAACAATTTTTTGTTAAAATAACAGACTATTTTTAGTTTAACCTTAACCTAATTTATGGTGGTTTTTTTTATAAAAAGAAAATTGAAATTGTTTTTTTATTATTCCTACTTTCCCTGAGGATTTTTTTGGAGTTGGCAAATAAAATATGTGTGGTTTTATAAACATGTTTTGAAGGAAGCCAGCTAGATATGACTGCTTAAAGTTTTACTCATGTTTAGTTTAAATAGTTTATGTCATACAATAAATGTTTTTCCCACAAACTACAGCTTTAAAAAATATTTTTGCTTTTGTGAATTTATTTACCAAAAGGATAAGTGCTTCAAATGAACATTTTACTTTTACAGCTATGATACAATTGGTAAGTTTTGTCATGTTGTCTGTGTTCTCAGTGTTTAAATAAACTTGAACTGGTGAAGTACATTTTCTCTTTTCCACGGAACATTTGACAGAACAATGGGCTTATCTTTAAATATTTTGTAAACCATTAATCCTAGCCTATTACTTTTTCATAAACAAATATATGTATGTATAAAATTGCCATAAAAAGGTTAACAAGTGTCAGCATATCAGCATATTTTCCTTCTACCTACTCATTCTGTAGTTTGTGCTAGTGAAGTCAATGCTCTGTAGAAGATGACCTTTGCTTAAAAAAAGAAAGAAGTTAATTTGAGGTGGCTAAAATCTGTGAGCTGGCTGTTGAAACAAACACAAAAGTTCCATTAAAGAAAAATTAAGAGCAACAAAGCCGGTGCCTCAGCAGAAATATACAGCAGGGCCTGTCACATTAACATAAAGCATGGCCCTCAGAAATTATTAGCCTCTCTAATCTCCTGAACACTCAGACGCAGCATTGCACTGTTCAAATGACCTGTCCGGTGTGATGCATGGCTGTTTTCCCCCCCAACCCAGTGAAGAACGCCAGCTCCACCCCCTCCTACAACCACACATTCTCCATTTCCTGCTCTCCTGCTTTTTATTTCACCTCCTGCTCCAGATTTATGCTGGCTGGAACGGCGAGAGGGCAAAGATTACACAAACAAGAGCCGAGGAAGACCAACAAGGTGAAGGACAACAAACACATTATCCTCCACTTATCAGCAGCGCATTAACACAGCTCATTCAAGTCCTGCTTTACGCAGAGATAAACCAGGCCGCATCAGCTTCTCCTTCATCAACCTCGCATATCGGCGAGAACAAGTTAATGACATTAAGCTTTATCTAAGGCCGCCTCCAACTGGGCGGCCATGCTTTTGGAACGAGTAGGAGAGGGGTAAAGCTGGTGAAAAAGACTGTGGAGCTACGCTGCAGCTTCATGGATGCACTCGGTGCTGATGGTTGGAGTCTTGAGGTTTGTAGATCAATGAAGGATTCAGCTCACAGCAGGGCAGAAATAAAGGTCAGTGAAGAGGAAAATAGCCTCTCTGTCACACTGCCGATCGCTCTGATTGCCTGCCAGTCGGCCCCACCCCAGCCCAATAACACCCCTCCAACCCCCCAGCCAACTTCTGTATCAATATGCAGCTCATCTCTTAAACACACTAACCAAATGTTTACTTTCATATTAAAATATGCTTTATTCAGCATTATTACGATCATTCTTTAAACAGCTGGGTTTTTATAATCTGTGCTCAACAGCCGTTTTACTGGACACAGTTCCCCTAAAGTCAGAAGCACTCAATGAATGAGACATGATAATTTCCTTTCTGGGTCCTAAAACTAACAAACTCCAACCTCAGATGATCAGTAGATCATAATATGATATTGTGCCATTAATAGTTTACTAAAACCTGAACCAAAATGCAGAAACAGTAAATATCTAAGTCTACCTAACAATCCAACAATTTGTAGATCTTTATTTGGTTTCAATAACTCTCAATAGTTGTCTTTTAAATCACTTTATCCGTTTTTCTCGTCATTGGGGAGAAATTTAATTCCTTCTTACGATCCTTGTTTCAGTTCTTTGGATTTGTAGACATTTGTTTCTGGACACTCACTTAAGCTCCAAACAAAGCATTTCAATCAGGCTGCAGTCAGATTCCTCTCTGGACTATTGCAAAACCTTAATTCGGTGCTGATGGTTGCTTAATTCACTTATTTGTAGATTAGCTGCTAGGTTTGGGTTCATTGGTTTTTTCATGAGCCAGTTTGGTTCAGGCTTCTGCTGTAGGACAGAAGACCTCACACTTGACTCGAGAATACTTTGTGCTACGCTTGGTTTCCAGTTAAAGTGCTCATGTGCATTAAACCATCTTATCACCAGTAAACTGGATGGTCCACAATGTGGGTGTGCTACTTGTGGGACTCAAGTTTGTTGTGGATCCTAGGATTGATGAAGTCCTTAGGATGAAAGATCTCAATAAACAAAGAAACCGTGCAGATGACCTGACTGAACCATCCATCTATGGCTAGGCATCCCTATTCTTTACCTGCTTTTTTGTGCTGGCTTGTGGGAAAACTGGAGCCTATATTTAGTGGTCATTATGTAGGAGGCAGGGTACACCATGAACACAAGTCCCATCATAGGAATGAGAAACACCTCGGCAAGTTACGCTCTCACGTAACTACCAATTAATCTATCATGCATGTTTTTGGTCTGTGGAAAGAAATCACACAATCCCCCCAAAAAACATTCATGCACAAGACGAACATGCAAACTGCCTACAGGAAGGCTGGGAGGAAAACCTGTGACCTTGCTGCGAGGCCACTGCTCTAACCACTACCCTACTGTGCTGCCTTGGAACCT
Organism: Garcialebias charrua; assembly: GCA_038048925.1. Lineage (NCBI taxonomy): Eukaryota > Metazoa > Chordata > Actinopteri > Cyprinodontiformes > Rivulidae > Garcialebias > Garcialebias charrua. The sequence goes on along the minus strand of JBBPBX010020704.1, from coordinate 121 downwards.
TATTGTTCAGATGAAGGCCTTGGTTGCACATTTGCTTTTTTTCTAACAAGAACCACATTTTGATTAATTAATTCTTTTTTTTTTCTTAAGCTTTGTATGGTCTTGCCTTTGGGGTGAATTT